>WEDG01001696.1:0-12832 GCA_017591395.1 Schistocephalus solidus
AAAAAAACTGTTTCACTAAAAAATTAAAAGCTTGATGCAATGGGATAGTATTGTGATGTTGTTGACAACGTATGAGGGTTCGAAACACTCCTTGTCGTGTGAGAGATAATGTAGCAGTCAGAGCTACTGTTTGTACCACCAGTGGAGGTGAGCGAGGAGCAAATCATCGTGGACACCAGGGTCAAAATGAAGAGGGGATAGTAGAGGTCATGAGATCATCATCGAGATGCAACCTTGCTGACTGCATAATTCAACAATCAAAGAGGCAAAACCATCAGAACCTGACTTGATCATCAACTGAACCTGGAGACCATCGTTGGGGTTGCAAAATCGGAGGAAAGTATCAAGGTTGTCAAGAGTTGGTCCCGCTAGTTTAAAAGAGGGGGTATGCATAGATATCAAAGGCATGCCTGAATCTTTAACTGATATTCCAAAAGCAAGAATACACGATGACATGGAGCTATTCCAGAGCTATTTTGAATGTCTCTTAAAGAAAAACGAGAGGGTTGCCTTTCTAATAGCCTTCAGAATGGGTCAATCAAGAGAGTCAAATGATGAGTCCAGTCAACCAAGACCACTGAAGCTTGTCTTGTTGGTAGGTTAAGAAGCCCAGTTTTTGTTGAACAGGAAAACTATGCTTTGAAGCTCTCACCTAACGGATTTTTTCAGCCGCATTTATCACCTGCCGAGAAGGAGAAATTGAGAGGGATCAAAGAAGAACTCCTCAAGCGATCCAGACTGGGCTAAATAAATCTCAAAATCTGAAGTGGAGAAATTATACACCCCCAGAGGTCATTTCATTGGAGAAAGCCAATTACACTGGGTATAGAGGGCAGCCAGATCACAAAAAATATCGCCCACTGAAACAAAGGTCCGTAAACACAGATCTCCAGTTCGACCAAAAAGAAGTAGCTTCCTACACAGACAATGGACGGCATAAGACACACAACCATTCTAACAATCCCGATCCAACTATTGCCCGAAAATATGTCCAGACGAAGCCCCACTTTCTTTATACAAACGCACAGAGTTTGTTCCAAAAAAATAGATGAACTGAAAGTATGGATATCCGATGTGCATCCGGGTGTCATTTTCATTACAGAAACGTGGTTGCAGGCGGAAATATTGGATAGCGAAATTTCCATCGATGGATATTAACTCTTCCGTCGAGTCAGACTGCATAGAATAGACGTCAACAAACCAATCATATCATCTGAATGCAGAATGGCTTGCCCTTCCGACTGTGAAGCAGTTTGGCTCAAACTAAAGAGGTATGTGAACAAAATCCGAATTTCTTAAATATAAACAGACCACGACATTAAACTCCATAAATTGACGAGATGACGTTCAAAAAATTAAAGATGGCGCTTAAACTCAAGACGCAGTTATCACCGGAGGTTTTAATGCCCATTGATTGACTGGAACATGTTATCCGTAAAATGTGCGCAGAATTCCTTTAGCTCCAGGGTGTTAAAGCTCACGATGAATCTCTTTCTCGTAGAGAATTTTAGATTTCCAACGAGATTTAACGAGGCTCAAATAATGAATTGCCTAGACCTCATTTTTTCAAAAGACCCAATCGATGTGGATGAATTAAGGTCACTCGCACCGCTTGGTAAAAGTGAACATGTCATGCTGCTGTGGGAATAATGTTTGCACACCAAGCAAACGGAGATTCCTGATGTTCGGTTAAATTACTGGCGCGCGAAATTCTCTGCGATGAGGGATGACTTATCGGCGCTAAATTGGCAAAACATTCTTACCAGAAATCCGGATTTTATTGGACCACTCCCCGGGGCGTTATAATCGACGATATGCACTTCAACTGTCCTATTAAAAAAGTCCAAAAGGAAAACCGCCCTGTTTGGTTAACGCAAGATTTGAAAAGACAACTTAACCGAAAGAATAAACTCTAGAGCACATATGTAGCAAAAACTCAAAAAATGCATTACGAAGGGTTTCGTCAAAAGTAGAACGCAATAAGGGTAATTATCCGCAGATCACGGAAAGAGTAGGAGGCTGAAATTATAGATCGGGCCGTCTATAAGCCAAATGTACTTTTAAGCTACATCAATAGTCGGTTGAATAAAGAAGAAGAAAAATAAAAAGAAGAAGGAGACGTTCGTAGTGTTTATAGGTGAAAACAAAGAAAACATTAATAAAAATCAAGATAAGGTAGAGAAGGATGAGGAGGATGAGGAGGAGGAGGATGAGGAGGAGGATGAGGAGGATGAGAAGGATGAGGAGGATGAGGAGGATAAGGAGGATGAGGAGGATGAGGAGGATGAGGAGGATAATGAGGATGAGGAAGATGAGCAGGATGATGAGGATGAGGAGGATGAGGAGGAGGAGGAGGAGGAGGAGGAGGAGGATGATGATGAGGAGGAGGATGAGGAGGATGAGGAGGAGGAGGATGAGGAGGATGAGGGAGGAGGAGGAGGAGGAGGATGAGGAGGAGGAGGAGGAGGATGAGGAGGATGAGGGGGATGAGGAGGATGAGGAGGATGAGGAGGAGGAGGAGGAGGAGGAGGAGGAGGAGGAGGAGGAGGAGGAGGAGGAGGAGGAGGAGGAGGAGGAGGAGGAGGAGGAGGAGGAGGAGGAGGAGGAGGAGGAGGAGGAGGAGGAGGAGGAGGAGGAGGAGGAGGAGGAGGAGGAGGAGGAGGAGGAGGAGGAGGAGGAAGGTTCCTAATCCCGTGTTACGCCCTGTCTTGAAAACTGACGGACGTCGGATACATAAAATCAAGCGCTAAAAAATGAAACGGAGTTCTTCCCTACTTTGACTTGACTTACTATTCAAATTTAGGATTACACTCGTTCTTGAATAGAAGTTAAACAAAACGTTAGCGAAGAAAAGTCGAAGACAGCACACTCACATGTTTTTCAGCGTACATGACCAAACTTTTATAATAAGATACGTCGCGGCAGGGTAGCCCAACGGTTACTCAACCGGTTGGCATAAGACATTTTTTCAAGCCCTCCAACGACCCTGGCCCCGGGCAGAACTCCACATATTCTTATGAACGCTTTTCCCCATCACGTGAGAACAAAGAAATACAAATATATCTGCCCCAAGGTCACAAAATCATTCCAGGTTCTTTCCCACAGAAGGCACTCATCGATCGCATTTCGGGACGTACTTGACTAGAATTTTCATTTCTGGTTTATTAGTCAGCATCAGCCAGTCATACCCGACCCCAGATTTGCAACCCCTGACGCTCTGAACACGCATTCTGTTGGCTACAAGTTCGCGGCTCTAATCATGGCTCGTTGTCCTGTCAGTTGCAACAGGGTAGAGAACGCTCACCACTCGCGTTACTGTGTTCTCAAATATGTATAAAGGCAAAAGCCTATTTGCCCTACACGTTTGTTTTAATTCGCTTAAAAGTTCTTTGTAGAAATACAGTTCAAGGGGTAAACATATTCGTGTCCCGTAAGATGCCACAGATGTTCTGACCATAACGGCCTGCTCCACCTTCGAAAGCGCTAACAAAAAATGTTTAGGCTTTGAAGGTGTGTTAAACGCGTTACTACGGTTCACGCGTACTGAGGAACTTTCCAATTGCTTCTCGCCCACCCACGAAAACGCGTGGAAAGCGAATTTAAAATGGATGATCTTGACCACGGTTGCTTAAAAACCGATATTCGGATGAAACTTGTGGCCTTAAATAAGATTTGATATTCAATGACAGACAGCACCGTCAGGACGGGACGATGAATTCGTCTAGGCAGACAATACGTCTACCATCTGATGTAGTACATACTATTGCTGTGAATTGCGTAGTATGCCCTAGTTTGAAGCAAGAGTGAGGCGGTCAACGCATAAAAAGACTCCATAAATCTTGGGGTGGTTTCTTGACCTTCTATATCTCCGCCTTACGGATAGAGTGAAGAGTGGTTTAAGCAAACCATACCCGACGCAGCTAGTACGGAAGCGATGTAAGCAGAACGCCATTCAGTGGGTTTTTGAAAGCAAGTCACCATTTGTTTTTTTTTCTAATTCCATTCAGTCATGAGCACTTTTCTGCATTACCCCAGGAAACAGAGGTTTGACCAACTCAGACCGTATTTGCTCTTTCATTTGTCTGTGGTAATTAATGCCTCCATGTACTAACTACATCGACATTTCCTCGCAGAAAATTAGGCCCCGATTCAACGATTATGAAACCTACAAGTTGCTGCTTCATGGTGTCACCAGCTCCTTTAAGTGAAAAAAAACTTCTACACTACAAAATCAGATCCTTCTCTTATAAGAGCTCACTTTCACAGCCGTATCGGGTATAAGCGCGACTCAGCATGTTAATGCCAATGAAGGAAATCGGTCTAGAATAGCACTATTCTCAGAAAGAACTAGGCTGCAGGACTGTTTAGAGGCTGGGCAGCTGGGAACGACACATAAGATAAAATGGATTGGACATTTACTTCCGAGGATGTCAGGGTCCTTATTTCCGGGGCAGTGTGGGAACCGAATTGACAGAGCACGATCGAAGCAACAAGCCGGGCTTCAAATGCATGCCAGAGTTGGGGAACGAACGAACAATCGAGAAAGAAAATCGCCTACATACCCTGATGAACTGCCTCTATATGTATGCTGAGATTGTCCTTTTGTGCGAAAGCATGGCCGCAGATTGGGCATTCAAACTGACGAATTCCTGCAAGGTCACCAAAAACGATATGATAAAGTGGACGGACTCCCAAAAGTACAGTGAAGGATGGCTGGACAAAGAGATAGATAAAATTGGCAAAATTTTGAAAAACAAAAGCATAACCTAGACGAGTTGCTGGTAAGGCAAAGAGACAATGGGATAGACAGGTCTGGATTATTGGATTCGGATGTTCCTCTAGTTCCCCGTTCAAGCCTCAGGTGCGTGAGCATCATTGGTCAGGTTACCATCAGTTTACGAGAAAGTTGTCAGGAATGACAATTTCACAGCGCCCTTGATTTGTTGGTAATGCTTCGCTAGTCGCTAAACAGTCGCCCGAGTGGTTTGTAGATCTGGAACTCAATGGCGAAGTGGAACTGTATCAGCACTCTGTCTCACAATCTAGACATATCTGTAGAGGCTATTTTCAAAAAAGCAACCCACGATAAACTGAAAAGCACAGGATGAAGGATAGGGCAGATGGGCGAAGGATAAGGAGCAGAAGAAAGTGGTCATTGTTTTTTATGATGATGATGATGATGAAGATGACGACGAGGAGGAGGAGGGTGGAGGGATGGCGGAGATGAAGCTATGGATACGCTCGCTTTATTGCTTCTGCGTATCGAAACTGGACAAGTTCCCACCGTCGGAGGAGAGGGTGACGCAAAACTGCACAATAAATAGCGATATTTGCGGTTGCGCTAAAGGTTTGCTACTGCTATATCATTTTCGTTTAATAGTGGCGGCGGCACCAACCTTTTTTCAACGCATGTGGTCACACAAAGGCAATCCTCAGGCAAGGTTACAGACACGAACTCTAGCAGGGAGCAATTCTGATCGTTCATGTGAAATCATCTTTTGACGGCCACGGCAGTAAGGTAAAAGGTATTCTTTGAAGATAATTGACATGAGAGTGCATGGGTTCTACTCTCCAACAAACAATGGCATTTGTAGCCAAAACGAGTCCCTAATAGTCAACTGAAGTTTCAATAAAATGGCTAAACCTATTTGAGTACATGATAGATTTTAAAAAGCCTCGAGTACGATTTTCAAATTTTACGTTTTGCTATGCAGAAACTGAGCTCACATACAGAAACTCGGGAAGCATACAAAGGCGAAATGTTATACCGACCCAAGTTGGCTTGTTTAAGCACCTTCTCCACCAATGCCTTCAACTACAGAAAAAACTGCAGCAAACGAACCATTCGGAGAAATTGTTTCGGTGGTGAGATACACATTTTCAACTAAAAGACGGGTTTCGTGAAGTTATCAGTGTGCAACAATGGGGTCCAGTTTAAACCTTGCAGAAGACCTGAATTTGAATGGCAAAAAGCACCGACGTCGGTAACTTTTGGGGCTTGTCATCAAATGCTACCTGAACCTGCCTATCGGGACTGAGAACCTCAGTGGAATCATATCTGAGCCAGCCTTCATGCAATCACGCAACCTAAGACGTCTGTGGAAACCAGTGCGTCCAGATGTCTGTCAGTAGGCTGGATATCATGCATGCAAATCGGTAGTATTCGCATAAGAGGCATGCGCCCTCACAAGGACTCAAACAGCCACTTTTTAAAACTATATGAGCCCTTTCTAACAAGGATGCTGTCTTTTTTCGAAAGTCCGGTTACTCAGAGGACCTCTACTGCCTCCACTATACCTCCGGGCTCGGGCTCTTGGTGCACAAGAAGGCGATGCTAGCGCCTTGCATATAGCTACAATTTACAAAGACAAATATACAAGTGACTGATATTGACTTTATTTCTACGCTCAATGTAACTGACGATGAAAAGGGCGAATTTCGTCATCACTTTCACGAGGTTTCGCCCTTTATGCCTTCCTTATCGGAGGGGGAGGGGGGCATTGGAGTGCATGCACAGGTAAAGCTGACCGAACTGCCCAAAACAGCCTCAGACAGTGTAAGTGGTAACTACAGCAACCAGGATGACAGACTTCCCGATTTTTTGACACTAGTAGGGCGGTTGTAGGTAAGACCAGGTCTTGGCGAGAAAAGGCACTTGCTGACTCGACATTTAAATGACAGAAGGACCCCCACACAGGTAGATTAAATTATTTTGGCAAAGCGATAGGCAGGTTTAATATTTACAAAATTCCGTCTGATGGTAAAGTCGAAAATCTTCAGCAGAGCCTTAGTAATCGAGTTACAAAGCTGGAAGATTTAGGCAATGAATGCATAGTGGAACCTATTCAGTGATGACTTTACCGGTATCTTTAATATTCACCTGGGTAGGCGAAACGCCGGTAATTAGGTATGAGCCAACGTCAACCGGTTGTTTGACGATTCGTGACACTCCTTGGCTTTCTGAACCTGAAACATCCGAGTAACAGACAGCCAAGCCTGTGGGAGCAGACTAAAACTGCTAATGACAAAACAAGACACCAAACACTGTCGGCGAGACAAGGAAGCCGACAGCCTTTTCGAAGTCTTTAAACAGAAATTAAACAATCGTGCCAGCAGGAGTTTTAAGAAGAAATAAACCAAACGTGTAAATACGCATGGCGTGGTGTTAAGCAAAACCATTCCTATAGAATCACCGTGCAAATCTGACTGCTCGTCGTTTTGAACACAGAAACTCACGCGGTAAACCAGCGCCTTCAAAAGGAAAGGGCTACGAGTGAAAATAGAATGACAGACGAAGTCTACATGAAGTGTTTTTATGATAGACTTGAGCGGATTGAATACTTTATAAGATAATTAGGGCACTCTGATCCTTTTCCTAAATTAATGCTTGACTTGTGCATTTCGACAAGAAGACACTAGGGGCAGAGTTTCAAGAGGACAGCGGCAGCAAGTCAACGGAGGTCACAAATGGAGTACTTGAGAGTAGCCTTCTGGGCCTTTTATGATTGGCGGAGTTTGCGTCAAGTAATAGCTTGCTATTTGACTAATTTTAAAACCAAATTATTTTTAATGTAAGAAGACTGTCTTATTTCTTGAGTTCAGCGTAGCAGCTGACTTAGTAAACGGGAGCGCCCCCAGGAAGGCCATGGAAGTTGATAGCGTGTTCTCGAAATCCGTCAATTTAATCAGGTCATATTAGCAAGTGCACAAAGGCTTGCCTTTACAACGAACAAAAAGAATACTTCGTTCCCAACGCAAGAGTCCCAAAACATTCCCTGATCCTTTCCATCACCTGTAATCACGTTATAAGGTCGGTCCTATTCGTAGTGCCAGATAACTCCGAGGGCGTTCAGGGAAGATAAAACCTAGCCTCAGACCCCAATTACCCCAGCAGCGTCTTGTTTGGCAACCTCATCGAGGAAACACGATCTAAACTTGACGATATACCTCTTACAGCCCATGTAATTAGCCTGAAAGTGAACGCTTTTAAAACCAAAGTACGGCTCTGTGAATCCACGCCACAGCCACACCTCTCCTGGAGGTTTGAGACGAATCATCTCCACTGTCAATCGAAAAATGTAAAGATGGGGTAAGCCGTCACACACAGCTTGCGCGCAACCTGATCCAAGGCAACTCTGGAAGTGCCTATAGTCTCAATACCAGGTTAAAGCGATTATAAATATCCAAATGTACAATGATATGCTTGAAGTTTTCTGTTGTGGCTGCGAAACAGTGATCACAAACTGAACGAGACCGTGGTTTTCAGCCCCTAACACCTACGAAGAATACTTCACCTAAATTTTACGAACCAAATCTTGAAAATGGAGCTCCTTCGTCGATTGGTAAGGCATGCTGTTGACATTGAAATAAAAGATCGCCATTCTGGATAGTTCGCTTACGCACTCCACCGCCCAAAGGGAGAATTGTCCGAAATGCCATCTGCCCAAAATCACGTTCGTGGTGGCGTCACTGTCGTTGTAGATGTTTGCCTAATTACGAACCGGGAAATATACCCGGTCTCGCTCTCTTCAGCGTTCGAGAATCGAACGCGGACTAGGTAATAATTAGCGATGGTTAAAGAAATCGTCGCACATGAGCCGTAATTATAGATGATTCCATGGACTCTGGAGTCAGCTAAAGCAGTATTGATGCCAGGCGTTTCGTTTATTCGTTTTAAGCAACAAAATGTCATAGCTCGTAAGATGCCACGAAATTTTCCGTCAGTGGATTTGCCTCCCTTGAAATCCCATATGCTGTAAAATTATCAAGGTATTAAAGTGCTCCTTGAAATCGTATAAAATTGGACTTTTTAGGCTGATGAAGCTGAGGCAAACATTTTTTTCAACTGCTGCCATCAGGCACAAGAGAGAAACCATGTAACACAAGATTCGCTGACTTATAGTAATGCCCTACTCCTATATGCCTAGACCATGACGTGATGATGTCCGAGTGGTGAGTACCACCGAAGTGTGATCTACCACCGGCAAGTAACAGCCACAAGAAAGTGCAGTTATGTGAGATATAAAAATTTACTTCTTGTGGTCACTACGGCAAGCCTCCCCGTCTGATAGTACTACGATAAAAAAACAACCTAGAACCCATGAAAGGCCGCACGTTCACCGAGGAACTTGCAAAGGGCTGTATTTGACGATATCTTGACGTAAGTTCTTTCGGTATTTTTCGAATTTAAGTACTTCGTTTTTGAAGGCTTGTTTCAAACACAGGGCTCGCCATACAAAAGTTCGGACAAAGACTTCATCCAACAAGGAGGTTGGAAAGTTACCAAGACTTCAAATTATTTCAGTATACCAACCGAAATACCTTAAGCTACCATCTAATGTCACAAAGTACTAAGGAATTTTTACACTCTTGTGTCTTCAAACGTACCGTGAAATCCTCTAAATAGGCGCAGTCAATTGGCAAAGGATGGTAAGAGGTTAGTTTTACTGCGATATGGGGAAATCATTTACGATTCCGATGCAGGAAACTAAAGGAACGGGAATCGAAGTATATGCATTATGTAAATAGACCCCAAACGCACGAATAGTTAGCTAAGTCAATCGAAGGAAAATCCTATTGCTACAGACTAACCTTCATGGGTTCCATCTATGTGCCTCTTGAGACAGCGCTTTGAACTCAGCACCGCATGACATATATCACAATTAAAAGTAGTCAATGCTGAAATAAAAAGAAAAAAACAAACTTGAGATAAAATGAAACCGAATAAGAACTTGTACAAACAATCGTTCTGTACGCAAGCGAGGAGGAAATATGTAATTATTAAGGAGCAATGACCAACTACCGGAACCGCATAAGTGTGCTGCCATTGAAATAGATTGGATGTCGCCAATAGAAAACACAATGGAGAGGAAAATACAAGAGTACAGTATAGTAACGATTAATCTGACTTATGGCCAAGTTTTTATCATAATCCGATTCGAAGGGCATGTCGCAAAAGTTTAGTGCTATTGGTGCACCCGGATAACCGGTGATATTTGTAAAACGAACATCACACCAGTTTCCAGTCAGCCAGGGAGAAAGATTACAGATGTAAAGAAAACGCGAATGAGAAGAGGCTTCGACTCATATGAGTCAGTTCGCGCGCGCGTACCTTTTACATTTACAGTATCGCTGTCTTCGCAAGAATTAGTTTTCGGTGGCCATGGCTCCTCAGTTTTACAGGCAGCCTCTGAAAAGCAAAAAAACCTGTAAATGGTGTTTACTCGACTAACGTTGTGTACGATAAAGAATGAAAAACTTGCCATTAGCCTCTGGTTTTATACTACTAGGGGCGCAATTACGATGGGCATCTGTGATTGTTTGCGTTAAACTCGAATCGTTTCCGTCATCTACTTTCATAACCGAACAATAAAATAAATTTGAAAAGTATATAACTGTACGACCGAAAGATTGCGGTTAACGCGCAGCTAAAACACCAGGAAGGGTAGGCTGCAGCCGATACACCACGCACGTATTTTCAATATTCACTGCACAACTTCTCATGATGAAATTTGCTAAATGGCGTTCATTTGCTCGGGCAAGATACTTAGAGAGAGAAAACATGATTATTGTCCAATTGTATTTTTATTCGTAATTTGTGGGTTAAAACACGAGGTGAATATGAATAGCTCAAACATATCCTATTGTTAACTTTATGATTAGAACTGACAACATTTCCTCTCTAACTGAAAAAATTTTAAGAGGTTAAAAGGAAATTCTCTACAAACTAGGCGAACGTGGCAGTTTAAAGGACGATAAGGTCATATTAAAAGAGAGCTGTTCAGACTGAACGACCTGTAAGTTAGTCAGATTTCTGCCTCTCCTTCTACACCGTTGTCTCCTCTTTCCTCTACTGAGGCCTGGGGAATCTTAAGCACCTCACTGACTCCAATCCCCCTCAAACAACATTTCGCTACTATCCCGTGTCTTTTCTCCTGTGTCAGTTGCAGCAGTTGAGAAACAACTTAAAAATGTTCGTCATTAAACTGCTTCTAGGCAGGTGTTGCATGGCTATTTATCCTTAGGTCTTGCGACTCTGAGATAGCCCTTGTTTCGACTCACCTATTCAGCATTTCCTTCATGATATCTAAGATTCTTGACGTTTGGCGTACAGAAAGAATTTCTCCTATCCTTAAAATATTCTCAAATTTTGGTTCTTAATCATTTCATCCAATTGCCTGCTTTTCCGCTTTACTTAAGATTGCTAAAAGTATCACCTTAGATATAATTATGCCTTATCCGTCAATTTTTTAAACCCTTTACAATTCGCATACAAGGCCGCGCGCAGTGCCTTTGATTTATTTGCTCTTGTCGTCCATTCTGCTGTTAGAGATTAAGATCAGGCCTGCCATTTGTACGCATATGCATTTCTTGACTACTCCTCTGCCCTCAACACGATCCCGCGCCATATACTCCTTAAGAAAAAAATAGTGTGTGGCTCTCTCAGGTGGGCTGCCTCTTCGCTCGAAGACTATTTTACCACCCTTAACCAAGTCGTACAGTCCTGCAAGCTGAAATATATGGTCCCTCCCAACAATGGTGATGTTCTTCACGGTTTCACCCTATCCTCCCACCACTTTTCCCTCTACATTGACGATAAGAGATCAACAAACTACTGTCTCAACATCAAATATGCCCACGATATGGATGTCGGCCATCCTCTGAAAAATCAGACATAACTCCGGTCTATGAACGATGACCTAAACAAGTCGTAACAACCAATGAAAAGGAAAACGGTTTATTTACGGGGCTCATCGTTATTTAAAACGAATGCCCGGTGCAGCACAATGACGACCGGTAGGGGCGTCAGAAAAAATAAATAAGCGTAACATTTCATCCAAGAAAGCCACACGAAACCAGAACGTTAATATGAGCGGGCCGAGTTTAGGAATTCAGCAAGCAAAAACTGCGTCAGCGAAAGTTGTAACTAAACAAGAAACCGCATGAAGGAGAGAAGAAAGCGTTTGCGGTGTCCAAGTAAACCCCCTTAACGCAGAAGCAGGCATAAATCTAAGTGTTCTTAATCCTTTTCCTGAAACTATGAAACAACCTTAGTGGCCTCGAGTGAATCGCAGTAAATAAATAAATTGTATATTTAAGGCACAAAGAGCCCCGTCATGTCAAACTTCGTATCACGGTATGAATAAATACAAAGTAGGTAATTGCTGCATTATGTGAGCAGCCATATTAACAGCAGAAATGAACAATATGATAGGCATATCCGACTCTGAACGACTTGTCAATTATAAAACAATAGTCAACAATCTTTGACATATATGGTGAACTTTAAACTTTAAATAGGTTTATTAATTTGGCACTGCTTGGGCGCCGCAACCTGTTATTTTTAAAGGTTGCCCTATTACTGAATTTTCCTCCATCAATTAATTAGATCTTTCGACTCATGCCAATAGAATTATGGCCAAAGCTGCTCAGATTTGCGGCATTGTTTCTTTAAATTTCTACTTTCCTGAAATTAAATTAAGACTTTATCGTATGCTTGTACTTCCCATTCTTGAATTTTGCTGTCCTTTCTTTGGTTTAATGAACGTATCTAGCCGTTCAAAAATTGGAAATTTCCAAAGAAATTTCACAAAAAACTCATATTTCCGACTCTTTCAATTACTTTCTACTCAGCCGGATGCCAGCTAATGAAACTAAATTTTCTTTGGGTCAGGAGACTTGAAGCAGGCTTTTGTCTCCTTTTCCGACAAAATAATAGTTCAACTCTCCCCAAGCTTTCTGTCATTACCCCCGTTAGAAAAGAAGCAGTATAAAAAACTCCGACGGTTAAATCGGAGGCGGAGATCGGCGAGCCGCCAATTTAAAAAATTAG
>WEDG01001697.1:0-155000 GCA_017591395.1 Schistocephalus solidus
TGTACAAATAGGTTGGTCATTTCGCCTCATGCCAATAGAATAACGGCCAAAGCTGCTCGGATTTGCGGCTTTATTTCTTTCAATTTCTACCTTCCAGAACTTAAATTAAGATTTAATCGAATGGTTGTACTTCGCATTCTTGAATTTTGCTGTCCTTTCTTCAGTTTAATGAACGAATCTAGTCGTTAAATAATTGAAAATGTCCAAAGACATTTCACAAAAAACTTTTTTCCGACTCAGCTACTTCCTACTCAGTTCAGTTCACTTCACTTCAGTATATTTTAGGAAAATAGGCATATGCCTTTGAAATCCCTATTGGTTACATAAAAATACCTAGAATAGGAAGCAATGTAAAGAAGTGACAGTCAAGTGAATGCAGGCAGATTTTTGTGGTATACTGATATTGTTAAGGTTAAGTAGTCACATAGTCTTCGTGGTGCTGCAGCATATGTATGTCAAGCCGATGTTTGAATGTATCTACAGACTGGGACATTACAATCACCTCAGGTAGGTTATTCCCCGGTTCCACGATACGGTTTGTGAAAAAATACTTAATCACATCCAATCTTACTTGGGGCACACTTAGTTTGAATGGATGACCTCGGAGATTATTCGTAGTGGCAAGTTGGAAAACATCATCACATAGGAGGGCGCAATCCATGCCACGCACGATACGGAAGGTTTGTATAAAGTCTCCGCGCAACTGCCTATAACTCAGAGGATAGAGCTTGACCCTTTACTCAACACGATAACAGCTAACGAAGCTAAAATGTCTTTGAGTCAGGAGACGTGAAGCAGGCTTTTGTCTCCTTTTCCCACTAAATAATAGCTCAACTCTCCCCAAGCTTTCTGTAATTACCTCCATTAGTCTTCCTTACAACATACCAAATTCTGCACTAATTATACCTCCCCCTGCATCCTCCACGTGTAAGCGCTCTCTCCTCTTTGCTTCTAGGTATAGCTTTCTTTGAAATAACTTACCAATAGAAATTTGGTCGTTAACTAGTCTATCTGCATTCAAGCGAAGACTGCACATTTATCTTAGCACGGATTATATTAACCCTTTATTTTCCTTATCTTTTTTCAGTAGCTTTCCCAATGACTCGGAGAAAAGACCATCGGGAATTTAAGTGACCCTCTTGAAACTATATTTTCGCTACCTCGAGTCACCCATGAACTATAATGTCTCCTTATATCACCAGTCATCCAAACGATGACGTCATTCGGAAGTACACATTTGAGGGTCCACAGTCGAAAAAGGTGCCGTTTCTTTGGATACTTACCATCATCAGAATTCAATTCTGGATCCTAGGATGCTGAGGACTTAAGTTCATTGACGCATTTCGTGAAATTTTGTTTCATACGCATTATCTCATCGTTTCATTATCTCATTCTGAAATGCTACTGCAGGATTACCCTACTCTACCACCTGACCTTTTTTATTTATTTATTTATTGCCAGTTTACAGGCAAGGTCAAAAGGGATAAACAGTAGGGGGTCGTGCTCACAGGGAAAAAACTCCTGATCGTTCTTTATAGTGCTTTCAGGACAAAAAACTGCAGCTTATTGAACGGATTAAAGTTCAGGACATGGAAGTTTTGACACAGGTTTACGGTGTAGTACTTCTCCTTTCATTGCAGTGGATCTGGTATTCTGTACTAGCAGCAGGTGTGCCGGCGAAAGGCTGCTCGCTGTCGACTGAGGAATAACCCGATAAGGGACTGCTGAGCCAGCAATATTGCCTTCAGCATGATGTCCGGCACAGGATTCAGAGTCCGTGGACGCCATCAGAACGGAAGAGAGCCTCCATAGAATGAGCACCCAAAATTCGTGGAATTTGTCCTGAATGTAGAAAACTAGTGACAGCTTTCGTAAACAAAGGATAGTTTCGCTGAATTTTAATACTTCTGGGTAGTTTATTCCAGATTGCTATAGCGTTTACCGAAAAATAACTGACGGGATCTAACGGTGCGTGCCAAAGGAAGAAATAAGAATACATCTCTATGATTGGTGCACCGAGAGTGGTCGAGCTGTCTCATGGATGTAAGGGGGTTAAATGTAATACTGTTTTAAAGTTTAAACAGTAAAAATAGTCCCTTCTGTAATAAAATAATAATAATAATAATGAATTAATATATTTAAGGCCCAGAGAGCCCCGTTATTTCAAACTTGGTATCACGGTATAAATAAATACAAAGTAGATAATTACTGCACTATGTGAGCGGCCATATTAAAAGCAGTAATGAACATTATGGTAGGCATATCCGATTCAGAAAGATTTGCCATTTTTAATCTACGGAGCCACAACGGGTCGAGGCTTGTTAGCTCACAGTGTTGTTGGAGGGACAGGTTTCTGTGCTCTGAAGTGAAAACTCTTTAAATAAAAAGTGCTGGACTGATTCTATCTTCCTCTGTTCATTCGCGTGCAGAAGGCTAAATATAAACGAGCAGTATAACAGACTAGGCCTGCCATACATTTTATAAAGGCTGGTCCTTATATTGACAGGTTTAAAAATTTTCGAGAATAAACCGAGTGGTTTGGCGTGCTTTCGAGACAATAAGGGCGCAGTGCTCTGACAGCTTAAGTTTACTTGAATATTATATGCCCTGTCCTTTATAACCCCGGGCACATTTAGGTCCTGACCATCTATGCTAAGATGAGGCTGATGGTTGTCACCACTAACCATAACGGAGCACTTGCGCCAAGTAAGCGAAAGGTGCCATGTGTGACACCACTGAGCGAAGGCTTGAAGATCCTTTTTTAAGAGCTGAAGCACGATTTCGCGATCGGCCGGTTTATATCGATAGGCAACTTATAAATCATCAGCACACATAAAGGGCCTACTATGCTAAAAACTATCAGGAACATCGTTCACAAAAAGGCAAAATAGAAGCGGACCGAGAACGCTGCCCTAAATAACACCACTTCTCACGTGCTTGGGGTTGGAGATAACGTCGGAAATTTTACCTCGCTGTGCACGAGCATTCAAATAGGAGGATATTAAGTTCAGAAGCTTGTTACCTATGCCGAAGGAGACGATCATGGTCAACACGATAAAAAGCCTTCGTGAAGTCGAAATAAACGGTGTAGATTGCAAAAACACTATCTCTAGATTGTAGCACATGATCAAAGTAAGAGAGCTGGCAGGTGTCACAAGATTATTTTCCGAGAAACCCATGCTGAGCCGCATTATGTAGTTTATTATCTGTGAGGTGACGCATCAGCTTGTCATTTATCAAGGTCTCTAAGATCTTCGAGGCTGCTGGCAGTGTATTTATTGGCCATAAGTCGTCGTATGGCGTAGTTTGGCCAGATTTGGGTATAGGCAGAATGTGCGATTCCTTCCATAAGATAGGAAAGGTTTCACTTTCAAGAGCAAAGATTAAATATCTTTTACAGAAGTGACGTAATTATATCATTTGCATCCGCTTTTAGAACGCTGACCGGGACGCCATCTGGTCCAGGAATGTAAGATTGACGAGAACGCCGAAAAGCTACGGTCACGTCCCAGAGGGTGAACGTTATGTTTTCGAGGACGTTACCGGTCCAAACCCGGATGTTTGTAGAGAGGGCGACCGAATGCTCACTAAAAGGTCTAGACAAGAACGCATTGAAGCTATCAGCCGTCAACTTAGCGTCAGCTATAGGGTTTCCAAAATAGTCTCGAAGTACAGGGTACTGCGTTTTTCTCTGCGCTTTTAATGTGCGAGAAAAGAGTTTCACAACATTAAACGAAGGGTTTTCGGCAAAGTTGACCGCATCAGCTAGTCGTTTTTCGTCAGAGAGCCTCTTAGCCTGTTCAAAGATTTGTCAGATCAAGGGAAGGATGGAAGTGTCATTTAGTAGATGAAAACGGCACGAGAGTCTACGCAGTCTACGGCGGAAAGATAAAGGGCGGTAGACTTCATCCTTAACATAAATTATTTTCTTACAGTGAACAAAACGAGAAATAAGTGGACCTAGAACTTGGTAGAATGTATCAGTACAATCATTCACATCCAAACATAGAAAGAATTTAGTCCAACCGTGGGAATTAAGATGTGTTAGTAATTCCCCATATTTTCTGATCGGAAATTATGGAAAAAACTATAATTTATAGAAAACATTTCGTCAGCCTCGATTTCTAGTGGAGAAAGAACTATAGCATGGTCTGAACTCCCAAAGGGGTCTTAAGGTTAAACAGAAAATGGCTGACAATCTCTGCACAAAATGAGATCAAGTGTTTTTGATCCTTGGGTGGGAAAATCAACTACCTGTGCCCACATGCCAGTATCTATGGCCACAAGCAAGTTTTCGAACTCTGCAGAACTGGAAGGTGGAAACCAATGCACTTCAGGAAGATTGAAGTCACCTGCAATCAAGCAGTACTTCAGATTAAGGTCAACTTCGGCATGAAATGCCTGTGAGAGACGAAGATCGTAATCCTCGCTTGCGTTTGGGGGGTGATAGACACAACCAATGAGTAACGAGTAGCTATCTTTTAAAACTAATCGGAGCCAACAGCTCTCTTCTACTGCGGTATATTGTCAATAATCTAACGGCAGAAACGTAAGTAGCTGCTTAATATAGAGGCATTTTCCTCCGCAAAGGTCCTCGTGTCGATCGTTACGATTATAATCGTACCCTAGAATATTGAGTTCAGACTCGGATACACAGGGTGTTAACCATGACTCTGTAAATATTACAATATCAGGGCGGTGGATGAAAACCCGAGTCTGGAGCAAAGGCATCGTATTAAGCAGAGATCTGGAATTTAAGACGAATAATTAAACTGGGCACGTTTTTGGTTTCTGAAAAGGGACAGTTAGGCAGTCAGAGTGAATGCCTTCGGCCAAAGAAATGCTCTTTTCACTGGAACTATTTGTCCGTTTCATATTTGGAGATGTGCCTCGCCATTATCTTCCTAAGCAGTTTTTTTCTCCTACCTTCTATTCGAAAATGAAGGCCTATTGAACCCTGCCTCCGTTTTTAAGGTAGGATTTTTCACTGCCTATTTTTCTAGTTCACCATTAATTTCAAAACATCGCTAACTGTTGACCTAGCAGGATAAGTTCTGTCTACATTATTAAGTATTTGTACATTTTATCTGCACACATTTTCGTAAATTTATTTCGTTACTTATGTTTATTTAGACAGAACCTAGCCTGTGATGACCAAATATAAATTCTAAATAAATAAATAAATATGAACAGCATAAAGGAACTCGTTCCCACAAAACCCTTCACCATATAAAAGAGACAGGAAGATGCTAGCCCACAGGAGTCAATTCTAGGAGCACTAGCAATGAGGAGCGGTGCACGTGTGTGCACTCCGCGAGATTATGGCTTGCGCCTGACGAAAAGTATTAGCTTCAGCCAAGAAAATCCTTTGAAACCAGGGCGCAAGCCGTGAATAATTCCCAGCGAAAAAAAGACCTTCGGACTTTCTAACTCTAGGAAGAAGCTGAACTCCACAGACCAGAAGACCACTGGCTGTCATGCACACAGACAAACAAATATTGTCCAGCAAAAGAGAAAACGTTAGAAAATTCTTTGATGAAATTAAGCCGGTGTCTTGTACGTCTTACCAATGAAATCTTCAACCTATCAGTCTTTCAAACAGAAGCTCCCTATTCCAATTGTGATATAGGGATATGCGTTAATATAGTGTAAATTATTATCGGGGCTTTTAGCGCTCTGATATGCACCAAAATGTGGACTTCTTTGGGCTCATCGAACCATTTTATTCTAAATTTCCTGTACTTTACAACAAATAGGGTTCTTTATCCGAACTTCGTAATGCTAACAGGTCGGCGAAGGACAACATTACACTGGCTCGGCCCAATTTTCAACTGAGACGAGGCAAATGTGCTGGACATGAAATATCCTCTATTTTCAGAATCCTACAATTGAATTAAGATCTTACGCAAATATAAAAAAGTATTCAGAAAACTATTTGGCGAGCATACGAGTGCTTTCGATAAATTCTCAGCGGACCAGTACATTTATATGGGAACGGAGTACAATCTAAAACATATTATCAATAATGTTTGTCTTGTCCTACCAGTCAGTCGTGTTAATAGGGGACGGGGTGGCGATAAGAGCCAACTGGGAATTTTCGCAACTCTAAATATCAAAAGGTTTAAAAAGCACTTCACCGGAAAGATCCAATGAAATGTTTGGAACGGGCACCCAAACAGGCGTATAAATGCCTCGAATGCAAAATGGACACCTATGTGACATGCTTCTGTGAATTAATTAATTATTAATTGCCAGTTTACAGACGGAGGAGTCCAGTTCACTGCTAAAAGGATTATCGATCTGCGCTTCTCATTTAAACGAAAGAGGACAGTCAAAGGTCCGTAGTTGCCTCTTTTAAAAGGAATGGTTAACAACAATGCCAAAACTAAATGAAAGAGCATCAATGACGGGAGAAGAAACGCAAAGGAAAAGTTTGAATAATTTAGACGAATTGGCACTGGAGTGAGTTCGAACAAATAAACGTATAAAGGTCTTCACCCAGACAATATTACCCACACTTTACCTAAAATAATGAAGCGCTTTTTAAAAGGAGCTGATATATCACGTGGATATAAGCCATATAATGCATGCTGACCAACCCAGTCATCCTTTAAAGCACCTGCCTGTTCGAAACCTATGGCGAAGTAAAGTTCGTATGCATATATATCCTCCTCAAGAAAAACTAAAAGTCAGCTGAGTATATCGAGTCTACCGAACCCACTTAACCATAGAAAATTTTGCTAGCTCGAAAGCGAGTCCCATCTAGTCCATGCCATCATCACTAAGCTCAGGCAGCATCAGAAATGATCTGGCTTTAAAAACCAGCGACGCATCGCTGCTGCACCAAAAAGCGATGTTGAAGACGTTGGTGACTTTGCGAAGCCGAAAAGGCAAAGGTCTAAGTAACTAAGCCGTCCATGGATTTGGCTCCAGTCAGCCTAAAAGCCATTTCATCTGGACCTATCGGACCAAGTGAACTGAAAAAAGGTACTGGCTCAGCTGAAAGATCTGAGCTGCAAATGGGCACCCGATGGAGTCAAAAATATAATGTAGTCGTGAAAGGGATCCCAGAGTCAGCGTCAATAATTCCAAAGGAGTGAGTTGAACATGATGTAAATCTCCTTCAATTGTATGCATAAACGTTGCTAATGGACGGCGAGTCTATTAAATTCTCAAGGCAGATATAATAGGGCAGGCTCCATCAGCACCCGATTCAAATCTTCAACCAAGACCTCTTAAAATCATCTTAGAAAACGAAGCACAGGCACAGCTCCTGCTTCGTAGAAAATCAACCCTACGAGGTCTGCATTCTGAAATTTTTGTCAACCGGAGTACGGGCTAAAAGAGCGAATGAAAATGAGCCAATTAATAATAATAATAATAATAGTTGTATTTAACACCGGTTTACAGGCATTGTCAGATGAAATATTAAGTGGGTAGAGGCTGGCAGTGAAAAAAAAAACTCCTGAATATATATATCATTATAAGTGTTTTTTCCTATTTTCATGTTATTCAGGAAAAAAACTGCCGCCTGTTAGGATGATAGAAATTCAGATCAGGGAAGGGCTAACACAATTGCAGTCTGTATGCAGTCTCTCTGTCTTTGCTAGGAACCGGGAATTCTACCTCAGGCAAGAAAGCATCAGTGTACGGTCGCTCACTGTCTGCCGGAGAAGTCAACGGGTGCAGGCTGTAGAGACGGTGCCGTATCCCTCAAGGTAACACCTGGGATCGAGTTCAGATGCCACGCACTCCGTCGAACAGGAAAACAGATTCTACCGTGTCGGCGCCCAGAATTCTTGGAAACTGTTCTGAATGCAAAAAACTAGTAATGATAATCTTAAACAAAGAATAACTCCGTTGGACTTTTATATTATGGGAAGTTTATTCCACATGGCCATGGCGTTTACCGAAAAGAACCGTCGATACTTAACTGTGCGAGCTAATGGAAGAAATAAAAAGACATTGCGATGACTGCTGCGCCGAGGATGGTCAAGCTGCCTCACAGTGATAAGGGGATTAAATGTACGATTATTCAAAAGCTTAAACAGCAAAAATAGTCCCTTCTGCACTCGGCGAAACCATAAGGGATCAATGTTTACAAGCCCACAGCGTTCTTGATACGACAGATTACGGTGCTCCAACGATAAAATTCTTTTCGTAAAGAAGTGTTGGACCGATTCTATTTTCTTCCGTTCGCTAGCGCGCAGAAGGCTAAATAGAAATGAGCAGTATTCCAGGCCAGGTCTAACGTACAAAATAATAGAACTGGAAACACGAAGGACCAATGGTGAGACAAATCTCTGAATAATGGACGAATAATAATAAAGGTGACTGCAATCATCCTGAAGTTCATTGGTTTCCAAAATCTGGCCCTGCAAAGTTCGAAGACCTATTCTAGGCCATAGATATCAGCATGTGGGATCAGGTAGTCAATTTGCACACCCGAAGATCAAGCATCCTTGATCTTATTTCCGGTAGAGGTTGTCAGTCATTCTCAGTATCACATTGAAACCAACTTTAGAGTTCTGACCATGTCATCGTTGTTGTTTACTAGAGCTCGAGGCTGACGAAACTTATTACAATAAATATAGTTTTTCGTGATTTCCCATAAGCAAATATGGGGAATTACTGGCACATCTTAATTCCCACGATTGCTCTGATTTATTCGAATTTTTGGATGTAACTATTTGTATTGATACATTGTACAGAGTTCTAGATCCAGACATTTCTCGTTTTGATCCCCGTCATAGAATAATCAATGTCAAGGTTGAAGTCTACCTTCCTTTATCTTTCCGTGGTAGACTGCATAGACCCTCACGTCGTTTTGATCTACAGAACGACACTTCAATCCTGCCCTTGATCCAACTTATATTTAAACAGACTAAGAAGCTGTCTGAAGAAAACTTAATAGCCGATGAGATCAACTTTGCCGAAAACCGTTCTGTTCATGTACATTAAAATCGCAGAGAAAAACACAGCACCCTATATTTCGAGACGTTAAAGGTAACCTCATTGCTCAGGCTCAGTTGATGGCTGATAGCTTCAACACTTTCTTGTCCAGAACGTACAGTGTAAATTCGCTTGCTCCATTCCCGAACAACTGGGTTTGGGCCAGTAACGTTCTGGAAAACATAACTCTTACCCTCTGGGACATGACTGTAACCAGTCACCGTAAGGATGACCACACAGATGCGTTGTGCAGGCAAACTTGAAGAAATCCGCCTATCTCATGGAAGAACCCTGGCCCCGGATAATCCGGAATGCCCAAGGCAGGATTTACCGTACATGCCTGTAAAAAAGAAATAAATCAAGCTTATCCAATCTATATTGTTACAGTAGAGCCTTAAAATTGTCGCCAATCTTTTTTGCTTCCCCTTGCACCTGTTCGAGGAGGTCAACATCTTTCTTCACTCAAGATATCCAGGCTGGTATTCCGTAAACTAAATTTGGTCTCACGAACGGGCCAAAGACTTTCCCGAAGAGATCAGGGGAATAGTCTAATCACATGTTTAAACCAACGCAGCGTTAATGTTCCCTTCTGAACTGCTTTCTTAAAGTGTTCTGTGGGCATCAAATTCTCAGTTTTTCACATGCTCAGATCTTTGTGTTTCCACCTCTTTGTATGCAGTTTAATTAATAAATTAGTGAAGTTTCTGAGATGATTGAAATAGTTGATATTCGATTTTTTTCAGTTCAATTTATTTGAAGGAAATAGGCTTACACATTCGAACTTCCTATTTGTTACATAAAAATCGCAAGAATTAGAATCAATTTAAAGAAGTCAAAGTCAAGTCAATGTTAGCAGAGTTACGCAGTACACTGACATTTTAAGATTAAGAAGCAACGTGGTCCTCGTGGTGCTGCAACATATGTATGTCAAACCGATGTTTGAAGGCCTCCACAGACTGGGACATAACAACGGCCACAGGTAGGTTATTCCATGGTTCCATGACACGGTTGGAGAAAAAATACTTCCTCACGTCCAATCTTCCTTTAGATACCCGTAATTTTAATGGGTAAACTCAAAGATTAGTCATAGAAGCAAGTTGGAAAGCGTTATCTTACAGAAGGGCGCAATCTATGCCACGCACGATACGGTAGGTTTGTATCATGTCTCCGCGCAACTGCCTATAACTCAGAGGATAGAGCTTTAGGTTATTTAGGTGGATATCATATACAGTTCACCTTGACCTATTAGAAATTTTGTGGCTCGCCCCTGCACCCTTTCTAGCAGGTTGTAATCCTACTAAGTCCAAGGTCGCCTAGCATGGATCGCATATTCAAGGTTTGGCCTTATAATGCACCAAACATTTAAGAAAAGCCGTTTTAATCGAAAATTTTAAATGCTCGCTTGATAGCGTACAGTATTGAAATGGCGGAGATAGCCATCTTACAAAATTGTGAAGGCTTCAGTTTGTCGGTCACCCAAACACTGAGATCCTTATGTGTTTCTGTTCCTCGGAGTGGCTTTTTTTCAAATAGTAGGGTCACATATCAGTGTCCTGGTTTCGATTTTCAGACGGAGCAGGGCGTAATTGTTGGATTTGAAGGACAAGAGCCATCTGCGGGACCAATCGTCTAATCGAAAAAGATTGTCTTGGAAATTGCCTCCATCGGCAGCATTGCGGACGACTTTCCCAATTTTATATCGTCCACAAACATACCAAAGCCACAATCCAATTCCTGTACACAATCATTAAGAACAAGAGAATTAGGATCGGTCCGAGCACTGCACCTTGCGGGATTCAATTCTGGATGACTGTACGCCTTGATCGCGCTCCATATACACCATTTGGGAACGACCAACGAGAAAATGTTCGATCCACGTAAGAAGTTTGCCTCAAATACCCAATATTCTCAACTTGTTAAGGTGACGCTGGTGCGGAACACTATCGAATGCATTCTGGAAATCCATGCACGCCATATGAACAGTGTCTTTTGCATCGAGTGATTTTGTCCAGCTTTACATCGTTTAAAGTTTGTTCGTAACACACGATCTTTGATACAAGCGAAACTGCGAGTTCCAAGAAGTAGTTGAGAAGAAGTATATGCGATCGCTAGAAAAAGAGCTTTATTTGCCTGACGTTAAGGATTCCAAATGGAACCCATATTCAGAGACAGTATCAGGTATGGGTAATTAGTACACAGGGAGTTGCAGTATTTATAGGATGCGGTCGCTATACTGTTACGTGCCTACGGCAATTAAGAGATCCCCCTTCGGTGATGACGACTGCGCTTTGATGCGTCAATTGTTTGACGGTTAGCATGCGGGTCCTTATCCACTGAAATTTCGTTGACCGTTGGATATCTTAAGTTTTGATAAAGGACAGTGGCTTTCTATTAGATTCAAAAAAAACTCCTTAAATAAATTCCAATCCTCAGTGGCGTTCCCGGAGCCGAGAAAATCCTAGTCAATTCTTGATGCCTCAGCTTCATTTTGCAAATTCTCCTACCCATAGATTGGGCCTGGTTTAATTTATTGCAGATGGCACAGAATATAAAACCAAAACCCTCCTGCATCGTCAGCGCAGTTGACTTCAGTCCATATTTTTATGTCATCTGCAAAAATCACAGCTTCACAATCTAAGTCATTCATACAGTCTTTTACATTGATGAGGAAGAGTAGAGGGCCCAAATCAGAACCCCCTGGGACACCACTTTCTTCTTTGCCCATTGGAGATAGAGTTTCCAACAACAACTCTCTGCACTTTGTAAAACAAGAAACTCCTGATCCAATTGATATGTTTTCCTCAAATTCCTACGTCCCTTATCCTCTGTCAAAGAAGCCTGTCTGGTACACTATCAAAGGTCTTCTTGAAGTCACAAAATATGGCAGCTACTGGATAACCCTTATCTGTGGCTTTTGTTCACTTCTCGCGCGACTGATGATCACTTATGAGACGGAACATCCGGACGTAATCCATGTTGGATATCACATAAGATATGGTTGTTTTCAATATAACCAATCACATGCCTCCTGATAATGCGCTCTATTATTTTGCACGCTCTGCACGTTAAAATGACAGGGCGGTCATTTTCGCAGTCCAGTCGTGAGCCTCCTTTATAAATCGGGGCGATCAATGCACGCTTCCATTCTTCCGGGAGTTCACCTTCTTCAAATGTCTTTTGGGTTAGGATGTACAGTGGTTCACACAGTTTATTAGCAAGTTCTCTAAGTGCTTATGCAGGAAATCTATTTAATCCAGGCGACGTGACAGGCTTTATACGGCGCAATTCGGCCCTAAATATGGTCAGTGAAATGTCATGGTTCTCTGTTTTTGAGGAGGAGGAGGAGGAGTGTGTGGAATGGAAAGGAGATAGAAATATTGGTTGATAAACGGGTGGAATAGCAGCAAATGCATAAGGCTCTCGTGTGAAGACTGTCTGAACGAATTTGGAAAGAATGGATGCTTTAAGCTGGTCTTCGGTCTCCAGTGTTACGTTTACATACCTAGGGGCAGGAATTATTTGCCGAGTTCAATTTGTACTCCCTATGCAGCCATATAGCACTTTGGGGTTTTTCAACAATTTTTGTAGTATGTTCCATCCGAACTCCCTTCGCAGCTCAGTAGCCTCACTTTTCCAAACGTAACGTTGCTGCTTATATTCCTGTAAGTGATCATCGGCACCGGTTTGTCTGTAACACATCCAGAAGAAATTAATTTCTTGAAAGAGGCTAGGTTTCTATGTTCGTCTAGCTTGTTGAACAAGCTTTGTACGTTTGTGGAGAGAACTTTCAATGATCGATTCGTCGAAGAGACACAGCCCTAATTGATACAGATCTTGGCCACAGGAAAGACAATGATCTGGACTATTTGAGCGTCTTTGATTTCTAGCCGTTTCTCCCCCTCCGCCAGTTCTCCCTCAATTCTCTCCTTAGTTCCCTCCATTACCTCGAATTTTCAGCTACCACCCAGACATCATACTGAGGCTAATAAACGAAACATACAAGCATTCTCGCCCAAAAATAGTGCTTATGTGCCATTCGCAGCAGTGAATCCCCCACCCCGCAGCCAATTTTCTCCACGGTCGTTTCCCCAGTTGTCTCTTAATACGAAGGGTCCTGCTGGACTGCTACATTCACCTGTCCTTCCATGTCACTTTACTAGGAATACTTTGCAATATCCTGTTCATGGATTTCCCGGAAAAGCCCAATAAATAGCGATTGTGTTCTGTTCCCCCGTATGTCGTTTCCACCTCCATATTTACTCCCCTTTACCCACATCAGGCGCATACTATCCTACAACCTTTTTTTCAGAACAGGGCTGGAGCACCCGCCCCCTATGTTAAGGGGCCCGTCAACAACTGGATGACTTAGCCACCCTCCCTTAAAAACAACCAGCTTGCCCACTTAAACTGTTCGTTCAAAATGCCAGATTCTTGCTCAATAAAATTTCCCTGCATCAGACTCTACTCTTCGTCTACTGTTCAGATATTTTTATAGTAACTGAAACATGGGCAACACCTTCCGTATCCGACTACGAACTCTCTCTTATAGGTTACAATTGTAATCGATATGATCGCCGCGACAGCCTTGGTGGAGGAAGGTTATTCTATGTTAAGCAAGCGCTGGCATTTTGAACCTAAGACAATCCACAATTTACTACGATTAAAGAGAGCTGTTTGCTTCAAATTACGTTAAAAATAGGGAACTCTTTACTCGTTGGCTGTGTCTATCGCCCGCCCAATACCAGTGAGGATTTCGATCGTTATCTCTCACAAGTATTTCACGCCACAGCTGACTTAAATTTTAAGCACTGCTTAATTGCAGGTAATTTCAACCTTCCTGGCATTCTATGGTTTCTGGTCCCTTTCGGCTCCATAAAGTTCGAGGACTTACTCGAGGCCGTAGATATCGGCGTGTGGACTCAAGTTGTTGACTTCCCTACCTGAGGATCAAGCATACTTTAGCTAATCTTTTGCAGAGGTTCCCTACCTTTGACAGTGTCATCATACGGCCCACTTGGTAGCTCAGACCAGGATATTATGGTTTCTACACTACAATTTAAAACAGATGAAAGTTTTTACAAAAAAATGCTTTTTCTTTAATTTCCGATTAGAACTTTCGACAGAATTATTGATACATCTTAACTCCCACGACTGGTTTGATTTCTTTATATGTCAGGATGTGAATACCTGTACCGGTATGCTGTACGATGTTTTGGGTCCACTAATTTCTCGTTGTGTTCCCCGTAAGAAATTAATTAACGTCATGGATGTTGTTTATCTCCCTTTATCTTTTCACCCTAGGTTGCGTAAACTCTCTCGTCGATTCCATTAACAAAACAACATTTCCATTCTGCCCTTGATTCAACATATATTTGAGAAGGCTAAGAGGCTAACCAAAGAACAACGGCTAGCCGATGAGGTCTAATATGTCGAAAACCGTTCGTTAAATGTCACTAAACTTTGTTTAAGCGCAATAAGAACCCATAAAAACATGTCATCCCGTCCTTCTAGACTCCGTTGGCTATCCTGTAGTCCATGAAAAATTGACGGCTGATAGTTTTAACGTTTCTTGTCCAGAACATTCATTGAAAATTTGGGCGCTCTCTCTCCAACCATCCAGGGATGGACCGGAACCGTCCTCAAAACCATCACTTTTACCCTCTGGGATGTAACCGTAGCCATTCTAAGTTTTCGTCAATCTCATATTCCTGGACCAGACGGTGTACTGATCAGTATTATAAAGGCGGATGCTAATTATATTTTCCCGTCCCTTCTGTGTAAGATATTTAATCTAGATCTGGAGAGTGAAACCTTTCCCAGTATGTGGAAGGAATCGCACATTCTACCTATCCCCAAACACGGCCAATCTACGTCATTTGACGATTTTCGGCCAATAAACACACTGTCCGCAGCTTCGAAAATCCTGAGACCTTGATCAAAGATAAGATGATGTTTCACTTTACCGATAATAACCTACTGAGTGCAGCCAAGAATCGGTTCCTCAAAACAAGGTCTTGTGATACCTGTCAGCTCTCTTTCTTTGATCACGTTCTACAATCTAGAGATAATGGCTTTGCACTTAACAGAGTCTTTTTTTGATTTCAACAAGACCTTCGACCGTGTGGACCATGCCATTCTTCTCCTGAAACTCTCCTCAATTCAATTCAATTTATTGAGGGAAATAGGCATGGGCCTTTGAGTACCCTATTTGTAACGTAAAATTAAGTGCGGTATACAGAGAAACCATGTGGGTTGCAAAGGTACAAAAGGTGGTCATTAAATGTGACAAGTGGTACACGACTCTCGAGGGTTAAGATAAATTCCTCATCGCTCAGGCTCGTTGCGGAACATAAAATTGTCAAGGTTCCTTTTAAAGCTTTCCAGCGATGGTGACATCACAACGTCTTCAGGGAGGACATTCCATGGTTTAACCACTCTGACAGAGAAGGAGAACTTGCGCACATCCAGTTTCGCCTGCTGGACACGCAGTGTCAATGGGTGACCTCGGAGATGGGTCGTGGTGGCAAATTCAAAGAAGTCCGAGAATTCCAGGCAACAATCCAATCCCTTCACAATGCGGAATGTCTGCAGGAGATCACCACGCATTTGCCTATAACTCAAAGGGAACAGATTAAGATTCATTAGGCGGGTTGGATATGGCAAGGAGCTTTGACTTCTAACCATTTTGGTGGCTTTCCTCTGTACTCTTTCGAGGCAGTTCTGATCTTGAACTGTCCAGGGTTTCCAGGCGTGCATAGCATATTCAAAATGCGGCCTAATGAATGTTCCAAAAGTCTTAGCGAAAAGATCTTCATCGAAATCCAAAAAGGCTCGTTTGATGGCATGCAACACTGAAATTGCGCTCTTCACCACTTTCAAGCAGTGAGACGATGGTTTTAAGGTGGTGGTCGTCAGCACACCAAGATTCTTTTTGGGTTTCCACGTCTTTTAAGGCTTCACCGTTGAGAAAGTAACTTCTACTTTCAGCAGATCCAGATGGGTTGCCTAAGCGAAGTATTGTACACTTATCGACGTTGAACCGCAAAAAGCCAATGATTCGACCACTCCTCCAACCGAGTTAGGTTGATCTGCAGTTTATCTTCGTCAGCAGGGCTCTGGATTACATTCCAGATTTTTAATGTCATCGGCAAACATTGCTGCTTCACAGTCGAGATTCCTGACACAATCGTTCACGTATATTAAAAACAGTATTGGCCCTAGTACTGAGCCCCTGAGGAACCCCACTCGACCGCAGCAGAACTTGACCTCTCTTGGCCGATGCACACAACCTGGCGCCGACCCACGAGGAAGTTTTTCAATCCACTTGAGGAGGTTACCTCTGATTCCAATTCTTTCTAGCTTGTACAGCAGTCTCTCGTGCGGCACAGTATCGAAGGCCTTTTGAAAGTCAATGAAGGCAATGTGAACCGCGTGTCTATCTTCAAGTGCTTGGGTCCACCTCTGTAGCGAATACAGCAAATTCGTTGTGCATGATCTTCCTTTTCTGAACCCGTGTTGACAGCTTGATAACAAATTATGAGTCTCTAGGAATTTCACCAATTCGCTCTTGATGATCCTTTCCATAATCTTGCCAAGGATGCATGTCAAGCTTATGGGCCTGTAGTTTGTCACTGACGCCCGGCTACCGCTTTTGTACAAGGGAGTTATATGTGCCAGCTTCCAATCGAAAGGAAGTGTTCCGGAGTCAAAGGACTTTTGAAAGAGCACTGACAGAGGTGCGGAAAGTTCATTGGCGAGTTCTTTCAGAAGCTTGGGTGGAAGCTCGTCTGGTCCTGGGGATTTCGACTCTTTTAGTTCTTTTAATTCCTTTCGGATCAGAAATTCTGAGAATAGTATGTGGCTAATGCTTGCAGTCGGCGGGTTATCCACTGAAAGACGAAGGAACCTTGCCTCGTTAGGGAAGACTGAGCGGTAGAACTGTGAAAAGTACTCGGCTTTTTCCCTGTTTTCAGAAATTTCGACGCCCACGGCAGTCTTAATCAGTGGTATTTGATGTTTATTCCTTGTACATCTACGGAGGTAACTGTAGACTAACTTTGGATTCTGCGTTGCCTTTTGCAACGGGTTATGTGTTAAACTTCTAAGCTTGATATCTTCTTACTGGAACTCTCGCACACAACATTTTAAGATCTCCAATGTTATCTCAAACTCGGCACGTGAGCGGAGTGGAGTTATTCAGGGAGTTATTCAGCCCACTTTCCTTTTGTCTGTTTGGCAATGATATACCAGGTTTATATCGGAATGGTATGCCCTTTATATATGCTGACGATTTAAAAGTTGCCTTTCGATACCAGCCGGCAGATCACGACATCATGCTTGATCTATTAAAAATGATCTTGAGGCCTTTACCCAGGGGTGCTTCACATGGCGCCTTTCCTTTTCTTGGCAAAAATGTTCCATTATGGTTGTTGGTGATGACCCTCAGCCTCAACTTAGCATAGATGGCCACGATCTAAACGTGCCTGGCGTTGTTAAGGATCTGGGAATATCATATTCCAACAGCCTCAAGCTTTCAGAGCATTGCACCCTGATTGTATCCAAAGCACGCAGAACTATCGGGTTTATCCTCCGAAATTTTAAAACTATTGATATTAGCCTCCGCCTTTATAAAATCTACGGAAGGCCTGGCCTGGAATACTACTTGTTTCTTTTTAGCCTTCTGCGCGCTAGTGAACGAAAGAAAATATAATCAGTCCAGCGATTCTGTACTAAAAGATTTTTATCGTCATAATCACCGTAATCTGACGTATCAAGAATGCTTTGGGCTTATAAAAATTTATCTTTTATGGTTTTTCCGAGTACATAAGTGACTCTTTTTGCTGTTTAAGCTTTTGAATAGTCGTACAATCAATCCCCTTACCATTGTGACCACCCTCAGCGCAGCAATCATCGCAATGTACTATTATTTCTTCTTTTAGCTCGCAAGGTTAAGTATTGTTAATTCTTTTTTTCGGAAAACGCCATAGCCATGTGGAATAAACTTCCCCATAATGTAAAACTCCCGTTAGCTTATTGTTTGTTTAAGAGAACTATTACTACTTTTTTGCATTAAGAACAGTTTTCTCGAATTCTGGACGCCGACATGGTAAAATCTGTTTTCCTGTTCGATGGAGTGCGCGGCATCTAAACCCGTTCCCAGGTCTTACCTTGAGGGAAATGGCATTGTCTCTGCAGCCTACACCCGTTGACTTCTTTGGCAGACATTGAGCAACCGTCCACGGATGCACTCTTGCCTGAGGCAGAATCCCGGTTCCTAACAAAGACAGAGACACTGCAAACAGGTGGACTTTTGTTAGCCCTTCTCTGATCTGAACTGCTATCATCCTTTCAGGCAGCAGTTTTTTCTCCTGAATAACATAAACATGCGAAAAAGACTAATATTTATATATATTCAGGAGATTTGTCCTTGTCAGTCTGATCATCACTGAATATGTCGTCTAATAATGCCTGTAAACTGGCATTAAATACAACTTTTACTATTATTATTATTATTATTAAAAAGGTTCTTGAAAGTCATACGCTCAATTCCTTCTCAAAGAGTAGAAATGGGAATCAGACCAGATGGTGGGGTCCTCAATAAATATCAACAGCTCACTGACGAATCCACCGGCTGTGTGGGAGATAATGATGTTCCTCGTGTGATAAGACATGAAGGGGGAGTAAATCTTTATAAAGGATATTATTCTCAATTATTCCCAGTACCAGACGAGCTTCCTCCCAAACTTCTAAAAGATCTTGCCAATGAACTTTCTGCACCTTTTTCAGGGCTCTTTAAAAAGTCATTTAACTGGGGAACACTTCCATTTGATTGGAAGCAGGAAAATCGAGAGCACTTACGAAATTATTTATTAATTCATTGGTTGTGTTATCAAAGTCGAGGATATTGCATTTTACCTCGGGCGCGGTAGAAATGGAGACTGGAAAACAACAGTGAATTAGTGCACAATCACTTGTGAATAGATCACGATGGAAATTAATAAAGAGAGGGTGGACATCATTTGTAAAAATTAAATCAAAATGCTGTCATTAGTTTCAACCAATTTCTGAAGTTTTGGCTGAGAAGAATTTGCCTGCCAGTCAATGTCTGGCAGATTAAAATCACCTTAGATTATTTTGACATCAAATTAAGTCTTTAAAACTTTTAAAAATAGTTCACAGAGCTCACTTTAATTGCAAGAACCGCAAGGAAGTTTAAATACAGCCAATTACCGGTTTTTTTATTGTGCAGGAGGAGGACTGAAACGGAGAATACATTTCCAGAAAAAGATGAAATGCTCAGCTGAAACGGGCTATGTACAAAGGATGAATTAATATAAGGAAGGCAACCACCGCCACGTTTTTCAGTGCGGTCTTGTCGGTAAAAATTGAAATTATCTATAACAAGCGTCGAGTCATAAATATGAGTGAGCCAGGATTCAGTGATGCACAACATATCTGGATCAAGCTCAAAAGCTACTGCTCGAAGCTCTGTAATCTTATTTACAACTGATCTCGCATTGAGTGAAAGCAAACTGAGCATATTCCTGAGCTGCAGGTTACGCCCATGAGTATTTATAAAAAAAGGAAGATTTGGTGGCGGAGAAGACAACTAGAGAGAAGAAACAAAAGGATGGAAACAAAATTGCTCTTGTCTACAATTTGTCGAAATGTTAAAAGAACTAAGATTATTTTACAACGGCATATTTGAATGAAAACCACAGAAAGGAAGACGATATTGTTGCGTGGGAAAGATAGGTGGTGGCATAGAAATGAGATTTTTAGGGAAGTTAGCATAAATTTGCGGAAAACGTGCATGTTAAAAAATGAATAACTGTAAACATAATAATCATCTGTAATGACATTAGGACTTTGATGACTGGCAAAGCAAATGACTCAGATTTACTGGGGGTTTTCTTAGGTTTACTAGATTTGAAAGCTACAGCAGGCGTGGATTTCTTAAGAGGGTAGGGAATTGACGTTGACACGATTTCACTCGAACAGGTAAAGATTCAAGTAGAATCGAAATTTCTTTTGATCCAGAGTGTCGTAAGCTTGCATTGGCTAGAAGGCAAACCTCTGAAACAACTTTGGTATTTTAGGTGTATACCTAGGCTTCTCGTTTGCTAATGATAGTGAAACCCGACGTTCCATTGGTGCTTTTTCTCTTTAGATAAACAGTTTGTTTTTCTTCAAAAATTGAGCTGCGTGCTCATGCTTAGACAAATATTGTCAATTTTAATCGCAGAATAAAGTTCGATCAGAACCGATGGGTTTTTGCTACGAGAAGACAACCTTTTAGCTTCTGCGACTTAAAAGTTAAAGCCGCCTGAATTAAGGAAATGAAATGTGACGAACAGGGGGATTTTATTCTTAGGGACGTTTTTTAAAAGAGGGAGGAAACTTTTCTTATTTCAGTCATATGACTCAGTACTTATCAGGTTTATAAATGGCTCAATTTTAGTCGCATTGTTGAGAATTCAGTGAAGACAATTTTACGTCAAAAATGGTATCGAGGACTGTCAGCAGAGAGCCATATTGAGACATAAAAATATAAAAATTTTCCACGGCGTCAAGGTCAAGTTTCTAAATATTTACCGTGGGTTGCTTATGTGGAAATTTTAGGATAAGAGGATATTTGCGTCTAAGCTGTGACTGCGGTTTCAAATTGAGTTTCAATGATCGCCTGCTGAGCCTCCACCTGCCTCTTCGGGTAGACCAGTTCGCCACCATCATCAGCGCCTACGCTCTCCCAATGACGAGCTCTGATGCGGCGAAGGACAAATTCTACGAGGACCTGCATGCCCTGCTGGCGACTGTGTCGAAGGTGGACAAGTTAATTGTCCTTGGTGACTTCAACACCCGCGTCGGGATGGACCACGCTGCCTGGCAGGGAGTGCTGGGTCCCCACGGTCACGGTAGCTGTAACGATAACTGCCTCCTTCTTCTGCGAACGTGTGCGGAACACCGTCTCCTGCTGACCAACACCTTCTTCCGCCTTCCGACGCGGGAGAAGGTCACGTGGATGCACCCTCGGTCGCGGCGCTGGCATCTGCTGGACTATGTTCTCGTCCGGAGGCGAGATCGACAGGACGCGCTGGTAACCAAGCCGATCCGCGATGCCGATGGTTGGACAGATCACCGCCTCGTCATCTCCCAGATGAGGCTCCGACTGCAACCCCGACGAAGGCCCAAGGTAAGAGGCCGCCAGGTAAGTTAAATACTATTTTATTAAATTTGTCTGCTCAATGTTTTGATTTCAGCAACCGAATAACCGAGAAACTGGAGTACCTACATACTCCAGCTGAAAATAAATAAATACTTTTATATTTAAGGCCCAGAGGGCCCCATCATTACAAACTTAGCACCGTGATTTAAATAAACGCAAAGTGGATAATTTCTGCACTATGTGAGCATCCATATGAACAGCAGAAATGAGTAGTATGGTAAACATATCCGATTAAAAACGATTTGCCATTTTTAAAACAAAAGTCAACAATCTTTGGCATATACGGTGAACTGAAATAGAAGCAGTAAAAAAAACTCCTAGGGTTAAATCGGAGGCTGAGTTCGGCGAGCCACCAATTTAAAAAATAAAATAGGAGAAAAAACTGCTTCACTAAAAAATTAATAGCTAAATGCAATGGCATAGTATTGTGATGTTGCTGACAACGTATGAGGTTTCGGGACGCTCCTTGTCGGGTAAGAGATAATATAGCAGTCAGAGCTACTGTTTATAAACACCAGTGGAGGTGATAGAGGACAAACTCATCGTGGACAACATAGTCGAAACGAAGAGATGACTTTAGAGGTCACGAGATAATCATCGAGATGCGACCTTGCTGACTGCATAGTCCATCACCAAAGAGGCGAAACCATCAGAACCCGCCTCGATCATCAACAGAACCTGGAGACTATCGTCAGGGTTGCAAATTCAGAGGAAATTATCAAGGTTATCAAGAGTTGGCAATGCTAGTTTAAAAGGAGGGGAAGAAAAAGTGAATGCAAAGATTGACTCTGCAGAGGATGATGGAAATACTTTTATAAACCAATATAATATCAAGGGAGCTGCCTCAAATACCAGGAGGACCCTTTTTAAAATCCAAAAGTTGCGAGTTTGGGAAGGAAACAGACAATAAAGACTTTATATCTTCCGAAGTTAAATGTTTGCGTAATTTTGTTTTGAAAATAGCTAATGTAGACGACAACCTAATTTGCAGTGGTAGATTATTTCATATGAAAGCACTCAACTATTGGCAATGTCTTTAGAAAATGAATAAATGCACTTGAGATCGTCAGCGTAAACGAAATTTTGTGAATTTGTGAGTAAAGTTGAAATTTCGTTAATGTACAGAATGAAGAGAAGGGGACCTAGAACCGTGCCTTGAAAAACGCCACTCGTGATCGGTTGAGGCGTCGAATAGCTATTACCTACTAAGACCTTCTGGCTGTGGTTAGACAAGTAGGAACCAATGAAGTCAAGGAGAGGAGGCCGGATGCCAAGGGCTTCCAGTTTCACCACAAGACAAATGTGCGGTACCTTGTCAAAGGCTTTGCTCAGGTCAAAGTAGATCACAACCACTGACTGCTGCTCATTACGAAGGGAAGTGACGAGGTTGAGAAAAGCTAAGTGACACACTTCGCATGATCTCCCAGGAAGAAAACCATATTGTGAGTCGCTTCAGAGCTTATTTTCTAGGCAAAAGTCGAGAATTTGATTAAAAATAATTTTTTCAAGAAGTTTTGCTAGAGCCGGGGTTTTGTGAACGCCTCGATAATTATTTACGTCCGAACGAGATCCCGACTTGAAGACGGGAAGAATAATAGATGTCTTCTATGAGTCATGAAAGAATCCGTTTAAAAGATAAACTGAGAATACATGGCTAAGCAATCGGGGAAGCTCGGCACTCTCTTAATAACTGAGTTTTGAATAGCGTCAGTCCCCGAAGAGTGCGATTATTTTGACGAATTATTTGCTTACGAATAAGTTCTAAGGAGAAATCAATAGTGCTGATAACATTCAATGAGGATGCCTGAAACGTCGGAACCGGTTCAGATTCCATCGTAAGACGATTTGCAAAGAACGCACTAAACAGTTCTGCCTTGTCAGATTCTTCGAGAACGAATTTCTTGTCTTCGTTTTAGTAATGGAGGAATTTCATAACCTCGTTTAGTGGATGATCGACGGCGGAACAGTTGAGCAACAGATTTTGCAGAGTTTGGCTCACTGAGTGCGCAAGATTCCCTCTGTCTGTCACGTGCAAGACGAATCTTAGAGGCTAATTAAAAAATCTCTGCGATCCTTAGACGTACAGATAACGAAATAGTATATTGATCTTTCAACTGCTTCTTCAATTTCTTTAGTCGTGGCAAAAGAATGTGAGGAACGGTGGATTCCGAGACGTAGGGCTTGACTTTTTTGGTTGGCACAAGCTCCAGGATGTTATTCGAAACGACTGACATGAAGTCACAAAGACTTGATGCGTCGTTCATGGAGGAGAGATGCTGCCAGTCCAATGAGTCCAAAAAGTTACTAATTAAGCTCATATCTGTGAGGTCAAACGCATGATAGGTACGAACGGCGCTAGCCTTTTTCGATGAAACATTCGGAAGGCAACAGTGAATTGGTTAAGGTCACTTTGGAAGAGGCCCTGCTTAAAATCAACGAAGAGGGGAGCAATGTCGTTTGTGAAAATCAGGTCTAAAATATGCTTGTCTCTCGTTGAAGAACGGACAAGCTGGGACCAATTAGAAAAATTAATGGTATCTAGGAAAGGCTGAAACTGGGTGGAAAAAAGTTTGAAATCCAGTCAATTTCAGGAAAATTAAAATCCCCAGCGATTATTTTAATGTTAAAATTGGACTCCGAAATCAATTTAAAAATTTCACAAAGTTTTGCATCATCATCGGATGATGAATTAGGCGGGTTGTAAATACATCCGAGAATCGCCTTTTGCCGGGGCGACAGGATAATGGATGCGAAGCAGAAATTAACAGAGAATGACGTAACATCTAGATAAAATGGGAAGTGCTTAAATTAAGCTTTAATATAGAGAAGACAACCACCACCACGCTTGCTAATGCGGTCTTGACGGTAGAGAAAATACTGGTCTATGACAAGCAAAGAGTTTGAAATTAAGGGATGGGTCCAAGATTCAGTAACACATAAAACATTGGGCATTTAGTCAAAAGCAATGGCTCTCAGTTGATCCATCTTATTTAAAACAGATCTAGCATTAAGTAATATGACATCTAGCGTAGTTCGAGTATCCAAACTAGGGTTATCGTTACTTATAAATGCTACTTATAATGCTACCGTGGAGACACGATGGGGTCAACTGCGAAAGGTCATCCAGTCTACCGCCCTCGAAGTCCTCGGACGCGCACGCCGTCAACACCATGACTTGTTTGACGACAATGACGCCGACATCAGCAACTTAATCGCTGAGAAGAATGGACTACACAAAGCCTACATGGACCTTCGGACTGACGCCACCAAAGCAGCCTTTTTTTAGATGCCGGCGCATTGTACAGCAACCGCTGCGAGAGATGCAGGATGCCTGGATGATCCGAAAGGCTGAGGAAATCCAGGGGTATGCGGACCGCAATAAAAGGATAAACTTCTTCAAAGCCATCAAGGCCATCTAAAGTCCGTTTATCAAGGGGACCGCACAACTGCTCAGCTCTGACGGCACAACTGCTGACAGAAAAATCGCAAATTCTGAAGTGCTGGGCCGAACACTTCAGAAGTGTCCTTAATTGCTCATCAGCCATCTCCGATGCTGCCATTGACCAGCTCCCTCAAGTGGACACCAACAATGACCTGGATCTGCCGCCTTCCCTACCAGAAACCATCCGGGCCGTGCAGCAGATTTCCAGCGGTAAAGCACCGGGATCCGACGCAATCCCACTGGAAGTCTACAAGCACGGTGGGCCCCGGTTGATGGCAGAACTCACAACACTCTTTTAGGAGATGTGGCGGCAAGGACAAGTTCCTCAGGATTTCAAAGACGCGACCATCGTCCATCTCTACAAACGGAAGGGGAACCGGCTAATCTGTGTTAATCACAGAGGCATTTCGTTGCTCAACATTACCGGGAAGATCTTCAACCGTATCTTTCTCAATCATCTGAACGGTCACCCAGAGCAGGGCCTGCTCCTGGAAAGCCAATGTGGCTTCCGCCGACACCGCGGAACAACCGATATGATCTTTGCCGCCCGCCAACTACAAGAGAAGTGCCAGAAGATGCGAACTCACCTATGCACTACCTTCGTGGATCTAACGAAAACCTTTGACACGGTGAATCGTCACGGACTGTGGAAAGTCATGCAGAAATTTGGTTGTCCTGAGTGGTTCGAGCACATGGTGCATCAGCTTCATGACGGGATGATGGCGCGCGTCACTGAAAACGGGACGGTATCCGATGCATTCGCATCGACCAACTGAGTGAAGCAGGGCTGCGTACTGGCCCCCACCCTCTTCAGTCTCATGTTCTCGGCTATGCTGATGGACGCCTACCGTGATGAGCAGCCTGGTATCCGCATCGCCTACAGAACTGACGGGCACCTTCTCAACAGTTGGTGTATGCAGGCTCCAACACGCGTGTCTACGACTACAGTCCATGACTTGCTCTTCGCGGCCGACGGCGCCCTTAACACCGTGACGGAGGAGAACATGCAAAGGAGCATGGACCTCTTCACCGAAGGCTGCGCCAATTTGGATCAACAATCAGTACAGCCAAAATGGTTAACATGCACCAGCCGCCACCCTGCACGGAATACAATGCTCCTCGAATCAATGTAAACGGTGCTCAACTCAAAAACGTGGAAACCTTCGCTTATCTAGGAAGCACGATGTCGCGCAACACGAGAATCGATGACGAGGTTGCCCAACGGATCTCCAAAGCTAGTCAGGTCTTCGGCCGGCTGCAGGCCTCCGTGTGGCATCGCCACGGTATTCACCTGAACACCAAACTGAAGATGTACAAGGCCGTCGTCTTAACGACACTCTTTTACGGAGCGGAAACCTGGACCATCTACTCGAACCAAGCCAGGAAGCTGAATCACTTTCATCTCAGCTGTCTCCGCAGAATACTGAAGCTGAGATGGCAAGACAGGATCCCGGACACGGAAGTCCTGGAGCGGACCGGAATCCTCAACATCCATGCCATGCTGAGGCAAGTGCAACTGCGATGGAGCGGCCACCTGGTAAGAATGGACGACGAGCGACTACCCAAACGACTTTTCTACGGGGATGTCGCTACGGGCTCTCGCCGGCAGGAAGGTCAAAAACGACGCTACAAGGACACTTTGAAGAAATCGCTGAAGCAACTGCAAATGAACTCGGCAACCTGGGAGGACCTCACCCAGGATAGACCCGCATGGAGAAGATCAGTGAAGACTGGTTCAGCGATCTATGAGGCCAACCGGATCGCCGCCGCCAAGGCCAAAAGAGCGGCATGAAAGTCACCAGCGCCCCGGACCAACATCGTCGATGCCCAGGCCTGCCAACATGCCCGCGCTGTCAACGCATTTTCCGCGCGCAAATCGGCCTGTTTGGACATCTTCGGACGCAATGCACCAACACTCGGACAATTCCAATTTCTACGTCAAATTCTACCAACCCTCCTTCTGACTCCCCAACCCTCAATCCTGGCATCAATTCCATTACTCCCACCATCATAGAGACCACATCCATCTACTCATCGCCTGTTACCCCCACCACCGCAACCACCACCGCCTTCACTACCACCACCACCATCAGCGATGGGGAATCTTTCCTAAGCTGTACTCAATGCGAAAGCACATCCACCTCACGCATCGGTCTGGTCGGTCACTTGCGAATGCATCGTACAGAGACCGGTGAGCCAGTGCCTGGAGCACCATCACACAACAGAGATCGTTCCCTCCACTGCCCTCACTGTCCTCGCGCATTCGCTCATCGCATGGGCCTATTCGGTCACATGCGCATCCATGACAGCGGAATTAACCACAATGCCGACAACACTGATACACCATGCACACCCTCCACTCCTGCCATTCTTAGCGCCCCTGCCACCCCCACTACCATGAATGACATCCCCCAGCCTCTACCGATTTCTCCTGCCCACACTGTGCCCACAACTTCAACTCACGCATCGGCCTGGTCGGTCACCTGCGAATCCATCGCACGGAGGCTGGTGAACCAGTGCCTGGGGCTCCGACATACAGATGACGCGCCCGCCTTCACTGCCCCCACTGCTTTCGCATATCTACACACCGCATGGGCCTATTAGGACACATGCGCCTCCACAACAACCTCCGGTAAACCACCGGAGGCTGTAGGTATTTGTACAATTTACATCTTTGTATCTTTCTTGCTCACCTGAATCTTTATGATCGCTTGTTTTAATGTGCTAAATAAAAAAACAACAGCCAGCTTCAACCGGCATGTTGGACGTCTTCTGTTTTCGCTGCTGCATGTCACCGCTGCTATCTTGATTGTACTGATCTCTCTTAATTACTTGCAGTCAATTGCAACGATTGATATTCATTTCTCGATTGCATTCTACTGATCGCCGTCTCAATTGAACTCCTGACTCTGCTCTTCATCCTTGATGTATAGCTTTCTGGATCTAGCTCAGAGTTCATTACAATCCTCAACAACACTCGCTATCTAGAAACTGCGTTTATCGTGAGTCTGCATTCTAACAATCCTCTGACATTTTTGCCGTCCTTATGTCGTTTGTAGTTTAGACACAATTCTCTACTTAGCGTTAATTTATTTTGTACACCTCAGTTCTTAGCAGTTTCGACCCTCGTCTACACTACAAGGCTAAGCTACATGAGCGTACACTATCTACAGCAATACATCGACAACACCCTCACAATCACCATGTACCTGAGTTTATCACGGTTTCCTAGAAACCGTGGCTGGGAAGGCTGCCAATCTGACGCTTACACCAGACCACGACGTCGGCTCAGTATATGTGCTGTGTGTGTCGAGTGTCTGACCAGTCGACTGGGAGTCAGACGGCGATGGCTGCTCCATATCCCCTGAGTTAAAGAATACTGGTGTGTGCGTAATGGGGGCAAGGTCGTGCTGTGGCGCGCGAACACGGATACGCCGATCTGTCAGCCAATGCGCCCATTCCCAAATCAGGCAACTGACCGGCTCGGACAGTGTCTGATGGTGGGGGTTGGGGAGAGAGTGAGGTCGACAGTTCAGCGCATGTTCCTCACTATAAAAAATCTGACGCGCTTGAAACTATCACGGTGCGCTTAAAGCCGTGGCTTGGAAGGTTGCCAACTGACAGGATAACTTGGACCGCGTGGTCAGCCCAATGTGTGTTTTTTGTGGAGTGGCTAACTGGTGGACTGAGAGTCAGGCTGCAATGGCTCCTTCTTAATGTGGTCTTTATGGCACTCCCACTCTGTGGGATCCGAGCCAGGTGTGGTGGTACGCCCAGGGGCGGCTTCGGCCGCGCCAGCCACCTGCGACCTCTCTCATCTCCGGTCTTTTTGCCTGTGTCGTGAGACCGGGCTCAGTTGGGGGAGAAGAAGAGTATGCGGTAACGTTAACCGCCGCGGTTGGAAGGTTGCAAACTGACACTCAGCCCTCGCAGTTAGTCCAATGTGTGTTGTGTGGAGTGGCTGACTGGTGGTCTGAAAGTCAGGCTGCGATTGCTCCTTCTTAACGTGACCTCTGGCTATCTCACACTTGTGAGATGTATTTCGTTCAACCCCCTGTTGTGTGAAATCCTGGTGCTTGTGTTTGGGGGGCCAGGTCGTGTACGTAGTACACGTAGACGAGGGCACCAGCAGTTGCGCCCACTTCCGCGTCAGACAACTGACCGGCTCGGACAGCGGTTTGACTGTGGGGGTGGGGGAGAGAGTGGGAGTCGACAGCTCAGCGCATGTTCCTCACTATAAACAAGCTGACGTGCTTGAAACTATCAAGATGCGCTAAAAGCCGTGGCTTGGAAGGTTGCCAACTGACGGGATGACTCGGACCTGGTGGTCAGTCCAATGTGTGTTTTGTGTGGATTGGCTGACTGACGGACTGAGAGTCAGGCTGCAATGACTCCTTCTTAATGTGGTCTTTATGACACTCCCACTCTGTGGGATCTGAGCCAGGTGTGGTGGTACGCCCAGGGGCGGCTCCGGCCGCGCCAGCCACCTGCGTCCTCTCCCGCCTCCGGTCTTCTTGACTCTGTCTTGACACCGGGCTCAGGTGGGGGGAGGAGGAGAGAGTGCGGTAGCTGCAGTGCAAGGCTACTATCACTTAAAACTAATTCACGCGCAAGTCACCGTACCTGCACCACCCTTCCGCGGAGCATACGGTAGACATCGTCGAAATCGACGGTCGAAATGTCATATTGAGTTTATAATATCAGTATTTTTAAAAGCAATAAAACGAAAGGAAAATTGTCGCTAGTGATGATTTGCGTAAAAAGAGATTTAATATTTTTAAGTAAGATGATAACATATTTTTAAACAAATCACTGCAAGCAGAAATTTTCTACGTAACTAGATTAGACTGAAAATAGAATAAACGTAGTGGCTTCGTAGGATGAAAAATTATATAAACTGGTATATTAAATGCTAGAAACTTTTTTGCTGGAAATTAAGTGTACTTCCAAAACTTCAACTTTAGTTTTATAATCAATGTTTGGATTCCGTCCTTTTTACGTACCTCTGCAAGAACTTTTATGAGGCTATGTCGGGTGAGACAGTTCAAATACGTATATTTTCCCCTTTTGTTAAATTCAATAGCCAAAGGTGGGTGCAGTTGATAAAGAGCTAGAAATACAAGTAAATTATCAACAATTAATCTAACTGTTTCCACACAAAAAATCTGTTGTTAGTTCGAGAATTCACTGATCTTCAAATTCGAACCAACCGCCTTCGACCTTGATGTATCCTTAAAACGCGAGGAGAATACGAGAAGAATTTACTGCAAAGGCAATGCAGAATTCAAAGTAACTCTACAGTTACCTCCGCAGTTGCACAAAGAATTAGCATCTAATCCCAATGATAACGACTGCCATAGGCGTCGAAATGGCTGAAAACAGAGACAAAGCCGAGTAAATTTCACACTACACAAACGAAGCAAGGTTTCTTCATCCCTCAGCGGATTTCCTGCCAACTGCAAGCATTAGTCTCATACTATTCTCAAAAGTTCTGATCTGAAGGGAATTAAAGGAACTAAAAGATTCGAAATCTCCAGGATCGGCTGAGTTTCCACCCAATCTTCTGTAAGAATTCGCCAATGAATTTTCCGTACCTCTGTCTATTCTCTTTCAATGGTAATTTGACTCCGGAACACATTCTATTGCTTGGGAGCTGGCACATATAACTCCCTTGTACAAAAGCGGTAGCCGGGCGTCAGTGACAAATTACAGGTCCATAAGCTTGACATGAATCCTTGGCAAGGTTATGGAAAGGATCATCACGAGTGAATTGGTGAAATTCCTAGGGACTTATAATTTTTAATAAAACTGTTAATACGGGTTCCGAAAAAAAAATCCTGCACGACCTGGTCTGTGAAGCCGCAATTTTTGCCGATGACGTGAAACTCTGGAGTGTAATCCAGATCCCGGCCGACAAAGATAAACTACGGATCAACTTAACTTGGTTGGATGAGTGGTCTAATCATTGGCTTTTGTGGTAAAACGTAGATAAGTGTACAATACTTCGTTTAGGCAACCCATCCGGATCTGCTGACAGAAAGAGCTACTTCCTCAAGGGTGAAGACTTACACGACGTGGAAACCGAAAAGCACCTTGGTGTGCTGACGAATACCACCTTAAACCCATCCTTTTACTGATTGAAAGTGGCGAATCGTGCAAGAGAGTGTGTTGCATGCCATTAGACGAGCCTTTTTGGATTTGATAAAGATCTGCTCGCTAAGATTTTCGCAGCATTCATTAGGCCGCATTCGGAATATGCTGTACTGGCCTGGAGACCCTGGACAGTTAAGGATTAAAAGTGTCTCGAAGGGGTACAGAGGAGAGCCACCAAAATTGTTAGGAGTCAAAGCTCCTTACCATATCCAACCCGCCTAACGTATCTTAATCTGTTACCTCTGAGTTATAGGCAAATTCATTGAGATCTCCTGCAGACATTCCGCATTGTGAAGGGATTTGATTGCTGCCTGGAATTCTTGGACTTCTTTGAATTTGCTGCCACGACCCATCTCCGAGGTCACCCAATAAAACTGATCGTCAAGCAGGCGAGACTGGATGTGCACAAGTTCTCCTTTTCTGTCGGAGTGGTCAACCCATCGAATGCCCTTCCTGTAGACGTTATGATGTCATCATCGCTGGAAAGCTTTCAAAATAACCTTGACACTTTTATGTTCCAAAACGAGCCAGAGCGATGAAGGATTTCACTAAACCCTCGAGACTCATGCACCACTTGTTATATTTTATGACCGCCTTTGCACTTTTGCAACCCACATGGTTTTTCTGTACACCGCACTAAATTGTAGGTTACAGATACGTTACTCAAAAACCCATGCATACTTCCCTCAATAAATTGACTTAAATTGAATTGAAAAATGTAGAGCCACAATGATTTAAAATAGTGTCTTTGAGTTATCATCTTGTGAGCGTCGTCCTATGCCAAATGTGGTGCGGACTCGGCCCTATCTCGAACACCATTCCCCTCCCATTCACCCCTACCGTCTTCCTGTTGGTTGACTAAAAATCCACTTACTTATTGTTGCATACTCATACTCTGATTATGAACTCTTGTACGAGACCGAAAGTACACACCTGTAGGAGTAATTTTTCACCTGCCATCTCAAGCAAACGATGACCGAATATATGTGTTGCACAAGAAACATTCCAAGTGTTCCAGTCAAAATAAGGAGTGGTAATGTCTCCAGCGAGATAAGGGCATATTTGTTCCGGCAAGTTTTGGCCAAGTCCATTAGGGGAGTAAATAAATAAATTGTATATTTAAGGCCCAGAGAGCCCCGTCATTTCAAACTTAGTATCGCGGTATCAGTAAATACAACGTGGATAATTGCTGCACTATGTGAGCAGCCATATTAACAGCAGAAATGAATTATATGATAGGCATATCCGATTCAGAGCGATTTGCCATTTTTAAAACAATAGTCAACAATCTTGGACATATACGGTGAACTAGAAAAGAAGCAGTAAAAAAAGTCCTACGGTTAAATTGGAGGCAGAATTCGGCGAGCCCCCAATTAAAATAAAAGGTTGATAGAATCAGTGTTAAGATAAATGTGCAGTCTTCGCTTGAATGCAGATAGACTAGTTAACGATGTAATTTCAATTGGCTAGTTATTTCAAAGAAAACTATACCTAAAAGCAAAGAAGAGAGAGCGTTCACACGTGGAGGATGCAGGGGGAGGTATAATTAGTGTAGAATTTCTTAGGTTGTAAGGAAGACTAACGGGGGAAATGACAGAAAGCTTGGGGAGAGTTGAAATATGAATAAGTCGGAAAAGGAGCCAAAAGCCTGCTTCAAGTCTTCTAACCCAAAGAAATTTTAGCTTCGTTAGCTGGCATCTGTTTGAGTAGGAAGTAGTTGAAATAGTCGGAAATAGGAGTTTTATTGTGAAAAATCTTTGGACATTTTCAATTTTTGAACGGCCAGATTCGTTCATGAAACCGAAGAAAGGACAGCAAAATTCAAGAATGGGAGGTACAACCATAATATAAAGTCTTAATTTAATTTCAGGAAGGTAGAAATTATAAGAAATAAAGCAGCAAATCTAAACAGCTTCGGCCATAATTCTATCGGCATTTGGCAAAAGATCCAATTTATTGGTGTAGCTTAAGCCCAAGTCCTTGATGGAGGAACATTTAGTCATAGGGCAACCTTCAAAAATAAGAGGTTGCGGCAGCCTTACAGGCCCAAAACTCATTAGCGACACTTAGTAGGTGAGAAATCCATTAGCCATGTGGAGCTCCAGGCCGAAAGAGCGTCTTAGTCTGAATGAATTTGTTTTAGGCACCGTTCAGTCGTAGAGTTAGAGAAGGAATACACGCATTTGAGGTCATCAGCATAAATAAAAGATTGAGAATGTTTAACTATCGATGAAATATCATTTATATACAGTAAGAATAACAAAGGACCTAATACGGTACCTTGAAGGACACCACTAACAATCGGGGTAGCACTTGAGTATGAGCACCCTATTAAACCTTTTTGTTTTCGTTCATTTAGGTATAATCTAATAAAGTCAGTAAGGGGACTACGAAATCCTTTAGCTTCTAGTTTAGCTAGAAGTCGTTTATGAGGCATTTTATCGAATGCCTTACCAATATCAAAAAGAGAACTACTACAGATAGATGATCATTACGAAGAGAGGTTAGTAGATTTAGAAAAGACATGTAGCAGTTTTCACAAGAGTGGTCCGGTAAGAAGTCTTGTTGGGAAAAGTTGATAATTTGATTGCTTATGCAAAAATCCGTGATTTGTTTTGCAATTAGTTTTGTGAAGAGTTTAGCAAGAGAGGGCGTTTTATGAACACCGCTATAGTTATGAATGTCCGAGCGGGAACGGACAAGCTGGGACAAATTAGAAAAATTAATTTTATCTAGGAAAGGCTGAAATCTGGGTGGATAAAAGTTTGATATCCAGTCAATTTCAGGAAATTTAAAATCCCCAGCGATTATTTTATGTTAAAATTGGACTTTCGAAACCAATTGAAAAATTTCACAAAGTTTTGCATCATCATCGGATGATGAATTAAGTGGGTTGTAAATACAGCTGAGAATCGCCTTTTGCCGGGGCGACAGGATAATGAATGCGTAGCAGTAATTACCAGTGAATGACGTAATTTGTAGATCAAACAGGAAGTGCTTAAATGGAGCTTTAATATAGGGAAGACAACCACCACCACGCTTACTAGTGCAATCTTGACCGTAGAGATCATACTGTTCTATGACAAGCAAAGAGTTGGAAATTAAGGAAAGGGTCCAAGATTCAGTTACACTTAAAACATCAGGCATTTAACTCGAAAGCAATGGCTTTTAGTTGAGACATCTAATCTATAACGGATCTAGCATTAAGTTATATAACATCTAGGGTAGTTTGAGTATCCAAACTAGGGTTATCATTAAATATAAAAAAATTGGAGGTGGGCAATGAAGTTGGAAGTAATTGTTACTTGGAGGGCAATTGCCAACTGCGCCAGAACGATTGGTATTAGGAACGTCATTAACAAAAGAATGAGAGGGATGTATAAAAGGTTTAGGAATAAAACTTTCTGGTGTTGAACCACCATTGGAGTTAAGACCGAGATGTGCCTGTTGGTAGTTAAAACGGAATGACGGGTAGTTAGATGGAATATAGAGGCTGGTTGGAGAGGGCAAGCAGTTATAAGAATTAAGTGCTGCAAAGTCGGGTCTTGTATATCGGTTAACATGGTTAGGGGTATTTGCCTGTTAGAGAGGCTTGTTTAGTTTTGGAGAAGGCAGTATGCGATTACTGAGAACTGCGCTATCTTGCTTTTTGTTCTGGGTAACAGTTACGTCCTTCGGAAAACCTGCCTTCGGTGATATAATTGAGGGTATAAGATGACCGGTGGGTTATGGGACGAGCTAGCTTTTGGAGGGTTTAATAAGTTAAATTTAGATGATTGCGGATTTGGTATTTTGAAGAACGTTATTTATGCAATGTGGCTCGGGAAATTTCCCGGAGAGGCCTGGAGAACTGCGTTTAAGAGGTTAAGCTGGCAGTCTAATTGCTTTAGACGGGTTAGACGGTATAAATGCTTAAGACGGGGTTGCAGACATAACAGGTGGGCTGAAAGCACCGGAAATTGCAGTATTCGGCCGTGGGGGAAACGAAATAGAATATTGAGTGGAGGGGCTGACCAAACTGGATATCAGAGGAGATGAATTAACCGGTGCATTGACGTTAGTGGAAATACGACCAGACTTATAAATGTTAGGTTGATAAATTGATAAAAGGAAGGAGCCATTTCTTCGCTCAATTAGTGCAAGATCTTGACAAAGGACAAATTTTGTCATTTCCAAATAGGGAGAAGTGCGACCTCTTTGAGCAACATTGAGTCCACCTCAACTGTTTCAAAAAATTTAAGTAAGATAAGCGGATGCTTGCTACGCGAAGAGATGCGTTGTGCTTCCACTTTTTGTAGTTGAAACCACCCGAGTACAAAACGTCCATAGAAACGTCAACTGGGCATCTGTGTATGGGATAATTTTTAAGGAGAAAATTATGATTACGTTTCTGTTTTTCAAAAGCCTCGCTGGCAACCAAGTGAACAAGTGAATCGAGAGGTCTGCAATCCTGAGAGGGAACATCAGATATGTTACCATCGAATGAGTTGCCGAGTATACATAAAATAGATCCAGACTTCATCATGAAGTCATTTCAGTTCTGTAAAGCAGACAGATCAAGCTGTTCAGCAATAACTATGGGTTGTACATTTGAGTCAATGTTGAAACTGCTAGGTGTATTCAAGCAATGTTTTGGTCCCGAGGCATGTAGTTTTTGACGAATTGAGGTTGTTGGTTTCATATTTCGTCGAAAATATGAGTACGATCTACAAAGGATACACAGGGTAAAATAAACTTATAAAATTTCAATCTAAATCCCACGTAAGCACTTTATAATTCTACTTTTTCTACGTGGAATTTAGGGATGGCAAGTTATAGTTGTCTAAAGGCTAGAAATGCCAAAATTTATCAAAAATTTAGCCAATAAATGTAGCAAGAAACAAATTAATCCGTTAAAAGTTGAGAACGAGAAATGAGGGTATGTAGGGTGAACACTATGGCACTGTATAGTTCAACCTATTGCTAAAGACAAAGACCACAGGTAAGCGCATATGATAAAGGGTTAGAAATGCAAAATTTTATCTATAATTAAGCAGATAACGACAGTAAAAACGAAAAGATACGTTCAAGATTTGAGATTTCACTTACATTTCGAAAATTCACATGCGCGCCTTGACCTTGACCTGGAAATCGCGTTCGATTTATTTTGATTTGATTTATTTAGAAACTCTAAACTTCTCGGATGTATTTACAACCCGCCTAATTCATCATCCGATGATGATGCAAAACTTTGTGAAATTTTTAAATTGATTTCGGAGTCCAATTTTAACATTAAAATAAATAAATAAATAAATTTTATATTTAAGGCCCAGAGGGTCCCATCATTACAAACTTAGTACCACGGTTTAAATAAATACAAATTGTATAATTGCTGCACTATGTGAGCATCCATATGAACAGCAGAAATGAGTCGTATGGTAAACATATCCGATTCAAAAATATTTGCCATTTTTAAAACAAAAGTCAACAATCTTTGGCATATACGGTGAACTGGAAAATATGCAGTAAAAAAACTCCTAGGGTTAAATCGGAGGCGGAGATCGGCGAGCCGCCAATTTAAAAAAAAAAGGAGAAAAAAACTGCTTCACAAAAAAATTAAAAGCTTAATGCAATGGAATAGTATTATGATGTTGCTGACTACGTATGAGGGTTCGGGACGCTTCTTGTCGGGTGAGAGATAATATAGCAGTCAGAGCTACTGTTTATAAACACCAGTGGAGGTGAGAGAGGACGAAATCATCGTAGACAACATGGTCGAAACGAAGAGGGTACAATAGAGGTCACGAGATAATCATCGAGATGCGAACTTGCTGACTGTATAGTCCATCACCAAAGAGTCGAAACCAGCAGAACCCACCTCGATCATCAACAGAACCTGGAGACTATCGTCAGGGTTGCAAATTCGGAGGAATGTATCAAGGTTGTCAAGAGTTGGCAATGCTAGTTTAAAAGGAGGGGAAGAAAAAGTGAATGCAAAGATTGACTCTGCGAGGATGATGGAAATATAATTAGAGACCAATATAATATCAAGGGAGCTGTCTCAAATACCAGGAGGACCCTTTTCAAAATCCAAAAGTTGCGAGTTTGGGAAGGAAACAGACCATAAGAACTTTATATCTTCTGAAGTTAAATTTTTGTGTAATTTGGTTTTGAAAAAAGCTAATGTAGACGACAACCTAATTTGCAGTGGTAGATTATTCCATATGAAAGCATATTTGGAGGCAAAAAACTGAGACCGGTTAGTTGTGGAGCTAAGGGTTGGTGAAATGATCATGGAGGAATTACGAGTGGCATAGGGTCGATTTACCGGAGTGAGAGCGTTAATATGTGGGAGATTTGGGCTAGAGTTAACGCGAAACAGGAAGCAGAGACCGGCTTCGAGTCTTCTAACCCACAGAAATTTAATGTTTGCTAACTGGCATCTATCCGTAAAGGAGATACTGGATCCAGGAAGAGAAAATAGTCTTCGAGTAAAAACCCTCTGAACTTTTTTAATCTTACTGCGGTCAGAGGCGTTCATCAGCCCAAAGAGAGGACAGCAGTATTCTAATATTGGAAAAACAAACATGCGGTATAGGTTTAACTTTATTTCCGGAAGGAAGAAATTATGTGATATAAACAACATATCTGTGCAGCCTTTTCAGAAATTCGATCTGCATGAGGCGATAATGCTAGCTTATTCGAGTCACTAAGACCTAAGTCTTTTATGGTTGATCGTTCTAAAAGTGTACTATTTTGAAATACTAGGGGTCCAGGAAGCTTTGCAGGGCCAAAAAACATGAAACTGCTCTTGGATGGAGAAAATTCCATCTGCCAAGTACAGCTCCAACGTGAGAGCATAAGTAGATCAGTGTTGATTTTGTCAACTCAACTATTAGCAGTGTCTTTAGAAAATGAATAAATGCACTTGAGATCATCAGCGTAAACGAAATTTTGTGAATTTGTGAGTAAAGTTGAAATTTCGTTAATGTACAGAATGAAGAGAAGGGGACCTAGAACCGTGCCTTTAAAAACGCCACTCGTGATCGGCTGAGGCGTAGAATAGCTATTACCTACTAAGACCTTCTGGCTGTGGTCAGACAAGTAGGAACCAATGAAGTCAAGGAGAGGAGGCCGGATGCCGAGGGCTTCCAGTTTCACTAGAAGACGTTTGTGCGGTACCTTGTCAAAGGCTTAGCTCAGGTCAAAGTAGATCACAACCACTGACTGCTGCTCATTTGGAATACCATCAGTCCCCGAAGAGTGCGATTTTTTAGACGACTTATTTGCTTACGAATTAGTTCTAAGGAGAAATTAATAGTGCTGATAACATTCAATGAGGATGCCTGAAACGTCGGAATCGGTTCAGATTCCATCGTAAGATTATTTGCAAAGAACGCACTAAACAGTTCTGCCTTGTCAGAGTCTCCCAGAACGAAGTTCTTGTCTTCATTTAGTAATGGAGGAATTTTATAACCTCGTTTAGAAGAGGATCGACGGCGGAACAGTTGAGCAACAGATTTTGCAGAGTTTGGCTCACTAAGTGCGTAAGATTCCCTCTGTCTGTCGCGTGCAAGACGAATCTTAGAGGCAAATTCAAAAATCTCTGCGATCCTTAGATGTACAGATAACGAACTAGTATATTGATCTTTCAACTGCTTCTTCAATTTCTTTAGTCGTGGCAAAAGAAAGTGAGGAACGGTGGATTCCGAGACGTAGGGCTTGACTATTTTGGTTGGCACAAGCTCCAGGATGTTATTCGAAACGACTGACATGAAGTCACAAAGACTTGCTGCGTCATTCATGGAGGAGAGATGCTGCCAGTCCAACGAGTCAAAAAAGTTACTAATTAGCTCATATTTGCGAGGTCAAAAGCATGATAGGTACGAACGGCACTAACCTTTTTCGATGAAACAATCGGAAGGCAACAGTGAATTAGTGAATGGTCACTTTGGAAGAGACCCTGCTTAAAATCAACGAAGAGGGGAGCAATGTCGTTTGTGAAAATCAGGTCTAAAATATGCTTGTCTCTCGTTGAAGAACGGACAGGCTGGGACCAATTAGAAAAATTAATGGTATCGAGGAAAGGCTGAAATCTGGCTGGACAAGATTTTGAAATCCAGTCAATTTCAGGAAAATTAAAGTCCCCAGCGATTATTTTAATGTTAAAATTGGACTTCGAAATCAATTTAAAAATTTCACAAAGTTTTGCATCATCATCGGATGATAAATTAGGCAGGTTGTAAATACATCCGAGAATCGCCTTTTGCCGGGGCGACAGGATAATGGATGCAAAGCAGTAATTACCAGTGAATGACGTTACATCTAGATAAAAAGAAAAGTGCTTATATGAAGATTTACTATAGAGAAGACAACCACCACCACGCTTACTAATGCGGTCTTGACGGTAGAGATCGTACTGTTCTATGACAAGCAAAGAGTCGGAAATTAAGGGATGGGTCCAAGATTCCGGTTCACTTAAAACCTCAGGCATTTACTCGAAAGCGATGGCTTTCAGTTGAGCCATCTAATCTATAACGGATCTAGCATTAAGTTATATTACATCTAGGGTAGTTTGAGTATCCAAACTAGGGTTATCGTTACTTATAAAAAGGAAGACTTGGTGGTGGGGAAGTAAACTGTATATAGGAAGGTGCTGGCGGAAAATAAAATGGCTGCTGTCTTCAATTAGCTAAGCTGTTACTGCTAACTAAATTAGGATTATTGTAGAGAAACATATTTGGGTGGTATCCATTGAGAGGAAGGCTATTTTCTGCGTTAACGAAAATAGGAGGCCTTAAAATAAGATTTTGAGGAATACTGGAATAATATGGGGGGAGAATAAGATTTGAAAACGGAACAAATTGTTTTGGAAAACTGGTACCATAAGGGGTAGGGTTAAATAATGGGGCAGCCTGAAAAGTTGATGGGTTGGGATGATTGCTAAGGAAATTTTGGTTATGTATGGTAGATGCTGGAATGTTAGGAGGTTTCCCAACTTTAATAACGTTTTTCTTTTTTGGAACTTAAGTTTGGAGCATACTTTGACTTGCCCAGGTTTTTGATAAGTTTATTAGATTGGACAGTTGAGACCGAAGTGGATAGCGTGGAATGGGAACAAGGTTGACTATACCCAGTTTTGCTGACTAAGTCAACAGTAGGAATACAAGGAAAACTATGTTGAAACGGAGAAGCAGTCGGTCTTGGCACTTTAGACGGAGTTACTGACTTTAAAGGTGGGCTAACGACATGGCTGATAGCTACTGCGTTTGAAATTCCTATTCACGAGGAAGAAAGCGTTAATGGATTCGTTAAAAGAAGAGCGGGAGTTGAAGTTAAGGAGGTTTTTGAACCGGGCTCTATAGGAGATTGCTGTATCGTCTCGTTATGGTTTGCATAGCCATGACCAGACTTATGGATAATGGATTGAGAGGCCGAAGACCTATGCAAGAGGGAAGACACATTCCTTCGCTCCATCGGTGTAAGATCCTGACAAAGGAAACATTTTGCATCTTCTAGGTAACGAGAAATGCGACCTCGTTGTGCAAAAATGCAGTCCACCTCGATTGGTGAAAAAAGGGTGACTAATATAGGTGGATTTTTGCTACGTGAGGAGAGGCGTTTGGCTTCCGCTATTTTGTAGTTGAAACTGCACGAGTACAGGAAGTTTACGGCAACGTCAATGGGTCGTCTGTCCCGTGAAACATTTTTTAAAAGAAAAGTAAAATTTCGTTTCTGTCGGTCTGATGTTTCACTGGCAACCAAATGGACGAGAGAATCTTAGATGCTGACATTCCTGAGAGGGAAGAGTGGAGATGTCGCCATCGAATAAGTTCCCCAGTATAGAGAGAACTGATCCAAACTTTAACATAAAATCATTTCAATTTTGTAAAGCACAGAGATCAAGCTGCTTAGCTTAGACGATTGGTTGCATATGCATATCACTGCTGTGACTACTTGATGCAACCAAGCAACGCTTCGGTGCAATGGCTGAGAGCTTGCGACGAGCCGAGATTTTCGCTCTCAATTTTGCTAGGAGACTTTAATTTGGTCAAACTTAGAAAAAAGCAGGTGAATAATATTATTATTATTTTATTTATTGCCAGTTTACAGGCAAGGTCAAAAGGGATATATACAGTAAGGGGTCCAGCTGACAGTGAAAAAAACTCCTGATCGTTCTTTAAGGTATTTTCAGGAGAAAAAACTGCAGCATGTTGAACAGATTAAAGTTTAGGTCAGGGAAGTGTTGACACAGGTGCACAGTGTAGTACTTCTCCTTTCGGTGTTGTGGATCTGGTCTTCTGTACTAGCAGCAAGTATGCCGGCGAGCGGCTGCTAGCTGTAGACTGAGGAATAACCCGATTACGGACTGCAGAGCCAGCAATATTGCCTTCAGCATGAAGTCCGGCATAGGATTCAGAGTCCGTGGACGCCATCAGAACGGAAAAAGAGCTTCCAGAGAATCAGCACCCAAAAATTCGCGGAAGGTGTCCTAAATGTAGAAAACTAGTGACAGCTCTCGTAAAACAAAGGATAGTTTTGCTGAATTTTTAATACTTCTGGGTAGTTTATTCCAGATTGCTATAGCATTTACCGAAAAAAACTGACGGTATTTAACGGTGCGTGCCAAAGGAAGAAATAAGAATACATCTCTATGATTGGTGCGCCGAAAGTGGTCGAGCTGCCTCAGGGATGTAAGGGGGTTAAAGGTAAAACCGTTTAAAAGCTTGAACAGTAAAAATAGTCCCTTCTGTAATCTACGAAGCCACAACGGGTCGAGGCTTGTAAGCTCACAGCGTTGTTGGTAGGACAAGTTTCTGTGCTCTGAAGTAATAACTCTTTTAGTAAAGAAGTGCTGGACTGATTCTATCTTCCTCCGTTCACTCGCGTGCAGAAGGCTAAATAGAAACGAGCAGTATTCCAGACTAGGTCTGACATACATTTTTATAAAGGCTGGTCCTAATATTGAGGGTTTTAAAATTTCTGAGAATAAACCCAGTGGTTTGGCGTGCTTTAGAGACAATCAGGGCGCAGTGCTCTGACAGATTACGACTACTAGAATATGATATGCCCAGATCCGTTATAAACCCGGGCACATTTAAGTCATGACCGTCTATGCTTAGATGAGGCTGATGGTTGTCACAACTAACCATAACGGAGCATTTGTGCCAAGAGAGCGAAAGGCGCCATGTGCGACACCACTGAGCGAAGGCTTGAAGATCCTTTTTAAGAGCTCAAGCACAATGTGGCGATCGACCGGTTTATAACGATAGGCAACTTTTAAATCATCAGCGTACATAAAGGGTCTACCATACTGAAAACAATCAGGAACATCGTTCACAAAAAGGCAAAATAGAAGCGGGCCGAGTACACTACCCTGAATAACGCCACTCCTCACGTGCGTGGGGTTGGAGATAACATCGGAAATTTTTACCCGTTGTGCGCGATCATTCAAATAGGAGGATATTAAGTTCAGAAGCTTGTTACCTATGCCGAAGGAGGTAAGTTTCAGCAGGAGGAGATCGTGGTCAACACGATCAAAAGCCTTCGTGAAGTCGAAATAAATGGTGTAGATTGCAAAACCACTATCTCTAGATTGTAGCACATGATCAAAGTAAGAGAGCTGGCAGGTGTCACAAGATCTTTTTTTCGAGAAACCCATGCTGAGCCGCATTGAGTAGGTTATTCTCTGTTAGGTGACGCATCAACTTGTCTTTAATCAAGGTCTCTAATATCTTCGAGGCTGCTGGCAGTGTATTTATTGGCCTAAAGTCGTCAAATGACGTAGTTCTGCCGTGTTTGGGTATAGGCAAAATGTGCGATTCCTTCCATAAAATAGGGAAGGTTTCACTTTCAAGAGCAAGATTGAATATCTTATACAGAAGTGACGGAAATATATCATTTGCATCCGCCTTTAGAACGCTGACCGGGACGCCATCTGGTCCAGGACTGTAAGATTGGCAAGAACGCCGAATGGCTACGGTTACGTCCCAGAGGGTGAAAGTTATGTTTTCGAGGACGTTACCGGTCCAAACCCGGACGTTTGGAAAGGGGGCGACCGAATGTTCACTGAAAGTTCTAGACAAGAAAGCATTGAAGCTATCAGCCGTCAACTTAGCGTCAGCTATAGGGTTTCCAAAAGCATCTCGAAGTACAGGGTACTGAGTTTTTCTCTGCGATTTTACAGTCCGCGAAAAGAGTTTCACAACATTTAACGAAGGGTTTTCGGCAAAGTTAACCTCTTCAGCTAGTCGCTTTTCTTCGGAGAGCCTTTTAGCCTGTTCAAAGATTTGCTGGATCAATGGCAGGACGGAAGTGTCATTTAGTCGATGAAAACGACGCGAGAGTCTACGCAATCTACGGCGGAAAGGTAAAGGGAGGTAGACTTCATCCTTGACATTAATTATTTTCTTACGAGGAACAAAACGAGAAATGAGTGGACCTAGAACTTGGTAGAATGTATCAGTACAAACATTCACATCCAAACATAGAAAGAAGTTAGTCCAATCGTGGGAATTAAGATGTGTTAGTAATTCCCCCATATTTGCTGATCGGAAATCGTGGAAAAAGCTATATTTTTTGAAAACGTTTCATCAGCCTCGATTTCTAGTGAAGAAGCAACTATAGCATGGTCTGAACTCCCTAGTGGGTCTAAAGGTGAAACTGACAGTGGCTGACAACCTCTGCAGAAGATAAGATCAAGTATGTTTGATCCTCGGGTGGGAAAATCAACTACCTGATCCCACATGCCAGTATCTATGGCCTCAAGCAAGTTTTCGAACTTTGCAGGACCGGAAGGTGGAAACCAATGAACTTCAGGGAGATTGAATTCACCTGCAATCAAGCAGTACTTCATATTTAGGTCAACTGCGGCATGAAATGCCTGTGAGAGACGGAGATCGTAATCCCCACTTGCGTTTGGGGGGGCGATAGACACAACCGACGAGTAAAGAGTAGTTATCTTTAAGAACTACTCGGAGCCAACAACTCTCTTCTACCGCGGTAAATTGTCGATTATCCAACGGCAGAAAGGTAAGTGGCTGCTTAATATAGATGCAGCTTCCTCCGCCACGGCCCTCGTGTCGATCGTTACGAATATAGTCGTACCCTTGAATATTGAGTTCAGAGTTGGATACACAGGGTGTTGCCCAAGTCTCTGTAACTATTACAATGTCGGGGCAGTGGATGAAAGCCAGAGTCTGGAGCAATGGCATCTTATTAAGCAGAGATCTGGCATTTAATACGAATAATTTAAGCGCGCACGTTTTGGTTTCTGAGAAGGGACAGTTAGGCTGTCAGAGTGAATGCCTTCGGCCAAAGAAATGTTCTTTTCACTTGAACAATTTGTCCGTTTCTTATTTGGAGATGTGCCTCGCCATTGGTCCTTCGTGTTTCCAGTTCTATTATTAACTGTCTCATTTTTAGTCTCTCCTTCAGTCCGTATTCCGGTTGAGAAAAAACTTCAGAATGCAGGCCCCGTAGGGTTGTTTTTTTCTCTGTAGCAGGAGCTGTGCCTGTGCTTCGTTTTCCAAGATGATTTTTAAGAGGTCTTGGTCGAGAATTTGATTCGGGTGCGGACAGAGCTTTCCCTATTCTATATGCCTTGAGAATGTGGATGGACTCGCCGTCCGTTAGCATCGTTTTTGCATACAATTGAAGGAGATCCAAGTCATGTTTGACTCGCTCCTTTGGAATACTTGAAGCTGACTCCGGGACCCCTTTAATGACTAAATTATGTTTTCGACTCAAACGAGGGCCCGTTTGTAACTCAGATCTTTCAGCTGAGTGAGAACTGGTAACCAATTCACTTGGCCCGGTAGGTCCACATGAACTGGGTGTTGGGCAGGCTGGAGCCAAATCTCTGCAAGACTTGTTCTTCTTAGACCTTTTCTTCTTTGGCTTAACGAACTCGCCACCCTCTTCAACATCGTATGTTGGTGCATCGTCTACCAGTGATGTGGCGATGGGCGGTAAAGCCAGATTAGTGCTGATGCTACCCGAACTAAGTACCGGTAGAGTGGCGCAAGGACAAGATGGGGCTCCCTTCGGAAGTAGCGAAATTTCCTCTGGTTTACCGGGTCCAGCAGTCGCGATATGTTTAATGTGACTTTTATGTAAGCTTGAAGAAGCTATAAATGAATACGAATTTTGCTTTGTTGTAGGTTTATTACGAACAGGGCGTTTTTAACAGTTGGGCGAGATATAGATTTTTTTAAGTTATCTATTTCTTTGTCTTAGATTCCTTTTTCCTGCTCCATCCCTGAGAATTTCTGCTGGAGGCTGAAACACCCCATACATGTTTCGTCTTCGTAAGCTACATTAGTTAAGCTTACTGAACTTTTTACCCCGTTTAGCGGGAGGTGAACAAATAGCAGAATAACGGTGGTTAAAATTGTTTTCTGCTTGTCCATTAACTTGCTTAACAAGATCCCCCTGCCAATATGGCCGAGTGGGTAGAGGCGCCGAGAGACGGTCCCAAGCAGCTTGGTCGTGGACCAATTTTTGTGACAATAAACTTATGGAACTTGAGTTTTGCATGTTATAATTGCCACAAAATTAATAGAGAGTCAGCTGAGTTTTCAACAATAAGAATTTGAAAATATAAGGACTCAGCCTTTGGTTTGAGTCCCTTCCGCGATTGAGAGCAGATGCAGGGATCACACAGCCGGCGTGAGTTTCGGAAAGCAGCAAAGATCGAGGGTCCAAGTTGCAATTTATAAACTCAGAGGAATATAAAGACAATTCTTTAATAGATTTTCCAACACCGTGTCTTCTACACTGAGGTAGAGACTTAAAACTCGTAGGCTCGACGTACTTGAAATTCGAAACCAATTTCAAACAACGCGCCTATTTGCGCGCCTATATTCTGCGACAAATGTTTTTTCCAAAATTTTAACTAAGGACCTTTATACGTGCTTGAGAAACTTCTTAGTATAACAGATTCACCTGACTAATAACGAGGCTATATCGGTTGATAGCGTTGACTCTAAATGTTCACGCCTGTAGAAGTGGACGAGCACCACAGGTATAAGCAGTTCATAGAGTGTTAAAAGTGCAAAGTTTTTATCAAAAAATCAGTTAGTAATTAAAGCTTTGGATAAGGAAATTCTGAAAAAAATAGAACTTTCACTTAGCTTTTGAAAACGAACTGCGCGCCTTGACCTTGCAACCCTTGCTGGGGATTTTAAAAACGAACTGCGCGCCTTGATCTTGCGGACATTGTTGGGGATTTTAATTTTCCTGAAATTGACTGGATTTCAAACTTTTGTCCACCAAGATTTCAGCCTTTCCTCGATACCATTAATTTTTATAATTGGTCCCAGCTTGTCCGTTCTTCAACGCGAGACAAGCATATTTTAGACCTGATTAAATAGGGAAATTCTGAAAAAAATAGAACTTTCACTTAGCTCTTAAAACGAACTGCGCGCCTTGACCTTGCGGACCTTGCTGAGGATTTTAATTTTCCTGAAATTGACTGTATTTCAAACTTTTGTCCACCCAGATTTCAGCCTTTCCTCGATACCATTTATTTTTCTAATTGGTCCAAGCTTGTCCGTTCTTCAACGCGAGACAAGCCTATTTTAGACCTGATTTTCACAAACTACATTGCTCCCCTCTTCGTTGATTTTAAGCAGGCCCTCTTCCAAAGTGACCATACACTAATTCACTGTTGCCTTCCGATTGTTTCATCGAAAAAGGCTAGTGCCGTTCGTACCTATAATGCTTTTGACCTCGCAGATATGAGCTTAATTAGATATGAGCACAGATATGAGCTTAACTTGTTGGACTCATTGGACTGGCAGCATCTCTCCTCCCTGAACGACGCAGCAAGTCTTTGTGACTTCATGTCAGTCGTTTCGAATAACATCCTGGAGCTTGTGCCAACCAAAATAGTCAAGCCCTACGTCTCGGAATCCACCGTTCCTCACTTTCTGTTGCCACGACTAAAGAAATTGAAGAAGCAGTGGAAAGATCAATATACTAGTTCGTTATCTGTACATCTAAGGATCGCAGAGATTTTTGAATTTGCCTCTAAGATTCGTCTTGCACGCGACAGACAGAGGGAATCTTGCGCACTCAGTGAGCCAAACTCTGCAAAATCTTTTGCTCAAATGTTCCGCATTCGATCCTCCTCTAAACGAGGTTATGAAATTCCTCCATTACTAAACGAAGACAAGAAATTCGTTCTGGGAGACTCTGACAAGGCAGAACTGTTAAGTGCGTTCTTTGCAAATAATCTTACGATGGAATCTGAACAGGTTCTGACGTTTCAGGCATCCTCATTGAATGTAATCAGCACTATTAATTTCTCCTTAGAACTAATTCGTAAGCAAATAATTCGTCTAAAAATTCGCACTCTTCGGGGACTGACGGTATTCCAAACTCAGTTATTAAGAGAGTGCCGAGCTTATCCGATTGCTTAGACATATATTCTCAGTTTAACTTCTAAACGGATTTTTTCATGACTCATGGAAGACATATATTATTCTTCCTGTCTTAAAGTCAGGATCTCGTTCGGACGTATATAATTATCGAGGTGTTCACAAAATCCCGGCTCCCGCAAAACTTCTGGAAAAAATTATTTTTAATCATATTCTCGACTTTTGCCTAGAAAATAAGCTCTGAAGTGACTCACAATAGGGTTTTCTACCTGGGAGATCATGCGAAGTGTGTCACTAAGCTTTTCTTAACCTCGTCACTTCCCTGCGTAACGAGGAACAGTCAGTGGTTGTGATCTACTTTGACCTGAGCAAAGCTTTTGACAAGGTACCGCACAGACGTCTTCTGGTGAAACTGGAAGCCCTCGGCATCCGGCCTCCTCTCCTTGACTTCATTGGTTCCTACTTGTCTGACCACAGCCAGAAGGTCTTAGTAGGTAATAGCTATTCTACGCCTCAGCCGATCACGAGTGGCGTTTTTAAAGGCACGGTTCTATGTCCCCTTCTCTTCATTCCTTACATTAACGAAATTTCAACTTTACTCACAAATTCACAAAATTTCGTTTACGCTGACGATCTCAAGTGCATTTATTCATTTTCTAAAGACATTGCCAATAGTTGAGTGGATAAAATCAACACTTATTTACTTTTGCTCTCACGTTGGAGCTGTACTTGGCAGATGGAATTTTCTCCATCCAAGAGCAGTTTCATGTGTTTTGGCCCTGCAAAGCTTCCTGGACCCCTAGTATTTCAAAATAGTACACTTTTAGAACGATCAACCGTAAAGGACTTAGGTCTAAGTAACACAAATAAGCTAGCATTATCGCCTCATGCAGATCGAATTTCTGCAAAGGCTGCACAGATATGTGGTTTTATATCACATAATTTCTTCCTTTCGGAAATAAAGTTAAACCTATACCGCATTTTTGTTCTTCCTATCTTAGAATACTGCTGTCCTCTCTTTGGGCTGATGAACGCCTCTGACCGCAGTAAGATTGAAAAGTTCAGAGGGTTTTTACTCGAAGACTATTTTCTCTTCCTGGATCCAGTATCTCCTTTACGGATAGATGCCAGTTAGCAAACATTAAATTTCTGTGGGTTAGAAGACTCGAAGCCGGTCTCTGCTTCCTGTTTGGCGTTAAATCTTGTCCAAATCTCCCATGCATTAACGCTCTCACTCCGGTAGCTCGACCCTATGCCACTCGTAATTCCTCCATGATCATTTCACCACCCCGTAGCTCCACAACTAACCGGTCTCAGTTTTTTGCCTCTAAATATGCTTTTATATTGAATAATCTTCCACTGCAAATTAGATTGTCGTCTACATTAGCTATTTTCAAAACCAAATTACGCAAAAATTTAACTTCGGAAGATATAAAGTCCTTATTGTCTGTTTCCTTCCCAAACTCGCAACTTTTGGATTTTTAAAAGGGTCTTCCTGGTATTTGAGGCTGCTCCCTTAATATTATATTGGTCTCTAATAATATTTCCATCATCCTTTGCAGTCAATCTTTGCATTCACTTTTTCTTCCCCTCCTTTTAAACTAGCATTGCCAACTCTTGACAACCTTGATACATTCCTCCGAATGTGCAACCCTGACGATAGTCTCCAGGTTCTGTTGATGATCGAGGTGGGTTCTGATGGTTTCGCCTCTTTAATGTTGGACTATGCAGTCAGCAAGGTCGCATCTCGATGATGATCTCGTGACCTCTACTGTCCCCTCTTCGTTTCGACCATGTTGTCTACGATGATTTCGTCCTCTCTCACCTCCACTGGTGTTTATAAACAGTAGCTCTGACTGCTATATTATCTCTCACCCGACAAGGAGCGTTCCGAACCTTCATATGTTGTCAGCAACATCACAATACTATTCCATTGCATTTACCTATTAATTTTTTTAGTGAAGCAGTATTTTTCTTCAATTTTTTAAAAATTGGCGCTCGCCGAACTCCGCCTCCGATTTAACCCTAGGAGTTTTTTTACTGCTTCTTTTCCAGTTCACCGTATATGCGAAAGGTTGTTGTTTTTTGTTTTAAAAATGGCAAATCTTTTTGAATCGGATATGTTTACCATACGACTCATTTCTGCTGTTCATATGGATGCTCACATAGTGCAGCAATTATCCACTTTGTATTCATTTAAACCACGGTACTAAGTTTGTAATGATGGGGCCCTATGAGCCTTAAATATACAATTTATTTATTTATTTATAAACAATACGTCTTCCAAAGGGGAAGATCGTGTGTTACGAACTTACTTTATACGATGCAAACACTCGATGCAAAAGACACTGTGCATGTGGCCTACATTGATTTCCAGAAGGCCTTCGAAAGTGTTCCGCACCAGCGTCCCCTTTACAATTTGCGAATTTTGGGTATCTGAGGAAAACTTCTTACGTGGATCGAACATTTTCTCGTTGGTCGTTGCCAAGTGGTGTAGACGGAGCGAGATCAAAGCGCACATTCATGGAGAGTGGAGTCCGGCAACGTGCAGTGCTCTGACCCATCCTATTTCTCTTGTTCTTAATGATTGTGTACAGGAATTTGATTGTGGGTTTGGTATGTTTGCGGGCGATATAAAATCGGGAAAGTCATCCGCAATGCTGCCAATGGAGACAATTTCCAAGACAATCTGTGCCGATTAGACGAGTGGTCCTGCAGATGGCTCTTGTCCTTCAAATCCAACAAATGCGCCCTGCTAGGCCTGGGAAATCGAAATCACGTCACTGATATGCCACCTTGCTATTTGAAAAAAATGCCACTCCGTGAAGCAGAAACTCAGAAGGATCTCGGCTTTTGGATGACATATAACCTAAAGCCTTCTTTGCAATGTTGCAATGCGGCTAAATCCGCTAAATCAATGCTGTACGCTCTCAATCAGCCATTTAAAGTTCTCGATATATATTGCTTTTCTGAAGTTTTTGGTAAGTTTGTAAGGCCACATCTTGAATATGTGATCCAAGCCTGGTGGCCCTGGACCCAGCAGGACTAAACCGTGCTCGAAAGGGTTCAGCGGCGAGCCACAAAATTTCTAAGAGTTCAAGGTGAACTGCCATATGAGATCCGCTAAATAACCTAAAGCTCCATCCTCTGAGTTATAGGCAATTGCGCGGAGACTTGACACAAACATTTCATATCGTGCATGGCATGGATTGCGCCATCATATGTGATGACTTTTTCCAATTTCCCACTACGAATAACTTCCGAGGTCATCCATTCAAACTAAGTGTGTCCTAAGTAAGAATGGATGTGAGGAAGTATTTTTTCTCCACCCATGTCGTGGAACCATGGAACAACCTGCCTGAGGGGATTGTAATGTCCCAGTCTGCGGATACCTCTAAACTTCGGCTTGACATTCGCATGTTGCAGTACCACGAAGACTATGTGACTAATTTACCTTAACAATATCATTGAACTACGTAGATCTGCCTACATTGACTTGACTGTAACTTCTTTAAATTTTTTCTAATTCGTGTGATTTTTATGTACAAAATAGGGATTTCAAAGGTGTAAGCCTATTTTTCTCAAAAACACTGAACTTAACTGAACTAACATTCTGGTTTAGGGAACGGTATGCAATTGTCAATGCCAGTGGCCTGCAACTGTAAATGCTAGTACCGTCAACTGAAAAAATTAAGATTTATGATGAAAAATCATGATGAGCGAAACCACATGCTAGCAAATAGGCAAGTGGATGAGGTAATTTGGAAGCGGCTGCCTAAATTTCTGCTGTCTCTTTTTGAATGCACTAGAGAAAGGTGTTCGGGAGGTCGAGAAATACCTCTCGACCTATATTGGCATTGACCAGAGGATTGCTTTTATTTTCGGTTGCTTGCTCTCTCATTTGATATATATATTTTCGTTAAGCATATTACCTTTCACTTACTTTTGTGTGTTAACTCCTTATATTTTCCCATATTGTTGTTGGCAGTATACGTATATATATATATATATATATATATATATATATATATATATATATGACCATGGTAACCCTAATAACAATTCGGACGCGAATCGGACGCGAATCAGATCCGGGGATACGAATTTTCGGATGCAAATCGGATCCGACCATGACTTCGAATTCGGACGCGAATCGGATCCGAAAATTCGTATCTCGTTTTTCAACCGCACAGCGGAACCCCTTACTCCTTTGGTGGACGCCCATACTAGCTAAACGGTTAAAAAACGATCCCCATTACATTCTAATCGAATAGTTATTAATGATAAGTTGACTCGCTGAAGACTGAGTGAGCAATTAAAATATATTTTGTTTAAAAATATGCAAAGCGTAAGTGTACAAAAATAAATCTTATAAATTTCTCCTTATCAGTAGTCCTGTGTTGATGGTCCCTGCAATCCCTCAGCCGTTTCATGAGGTATCCACCCTGTAATGAAAAGACAATAAAATTAGCGATGGTGAGTAAACAATGCGCATGTTTTTATGTAGTAAATGTTTGTATACAACGTTGATAATTAAAATCTACTTACCGTCAGCACAGTGCCCCAGGGCTGCCTTTTCTGCAGTTGGTCATATGCCTTTTTAAAGGCCTTTTTGAAAGCTCGTTCTAGCTGCAGTTTGTACGCCTTTTACGGAATGTTCCAAAGATTGAACACGTCTGCGGTGCACATGAATTAGTTAATAATGAGAAATTTCTTACCCAAATAATTCCGTAATAAGGGGAGAGAAAAAAAGCCTTTTTGTCCTAGTAGCGATCGTAGAAAGTTAGCCGGTAGGTCACCTCATTGGCAAAGAGTGATGTAAAAACGCGATCAGCAAAATTGCTGACGCTATCGCCGCCACGGGAGGCCAAATGTGTAACCTAGTAAGACGGTAATTAATGTCCAGAAAACCTACCAATCGCTGTCTATATGCCCTCTCTGCGACGGCTTTGGTCAGGGCATCTACTTCGTCAAGGGCGATGCCGTGTGACAACGAGAGGAACGGGATGTTCGAAACGAAAACGTTGGAATCTATAGGGCCCAGTATGAAATCCATCTTAAATCTGCCGTAGTAAACATTTATTAATACTTGGAGATTTCAACGCTCCCGATATCGATTGGGTGTCAATGTACTGTTCGCGATCGGAAAATTCATTCGAACAGAAATTACTTCAGTTGGTAAATGAGGAGTTTCTTACCCAACATGTCACAATGAAGACCCGGTTCCGAAATGGGCAGCAGTCAAGCTGTTTGGATCTAATCATTAGTAGAGACGACAACTGCATCCTTGCATTAAGTTCTTACGTGCCGCTTGGACGAAGTGATCATTGTGTTCTTGCTTGGGAGTACAGTCATTTTTCTGTACCAAAACGTCGTACAGTTAGGGCAGAGAAATGTATGGAAAGGGATTATCCCAAAATGAAAGAATTACTGAATGGGATAGACTGGAGCCCCTGCACATGTACCTGACCCAAATGCTGCCTGGTTCTTCATTAGTAAATTGATTCAGCAGTTGGTAGAGAAATTCTGCCCACTTAAAAAGGCGATCATGCGTCTCCCGACCCGAGTGGGTGACATCGGAAATAAAAAGGAATCTCAAGAAGAAAAAGAAGACTGTGGAGAACATATGCCAGATATCAACAACCTGAACATTTTTCCGCTTTTTAAGAAACAGCGAAATCGGTGTCGGAATCTTCTGAGAAAAAGAAAGATCAAACTTTGAGTCAGAAATAGTCAAAGACATACCAAGAAATTCGAAAAGGTTTTATGCTTACGTTAATAAGGCAAAACGAAATCGCGACTGCATTCCTTGTCTTAAAAGACAATCAGGGAAACAGGTTAATTGATAACTCTGATAAGACCTGCCTCTTATCCAATTTCTTTATGTCCGTGTATACCGAGGAACCATTTTTTTGATGAGGATGAATACTACAGTACTGCCACATCTACAAACAAAATAAGCACGGTGTCGTTCCCAATGGACACAGTAAGAAAAACTGTGAAACAGCTACAGCCCACTAAATCACCTGGCCCAGATGGTATATCCGCAAAAGTTCTCAATGAACTCACAGAACAGCTGGCCCTTCCGCTCTCCAAGATATTTGAAAGTTCGATGGAGGCGGGGGCTCTGCCTACCGAGTGGAAGATAGCCAACATAACCCCCATCTATAAAGGAGGAGAGAGGACATCGCCAAACAGTTTCCGACCAGTCAGCCTCACAAGTATCTGTTGCAAAATGATGGAGAAGATTATTAAAACGGAACTGATGAGGCATCTTGAAGAGAATAACTTGATAAGTTCATATCAACATGGATTTCGAAGTGGTCGATCCTGCCTCACAAACTTGCTCACATCCATGGAAAGTTGGACAAAATCATTAGAAATGGGTTTGTCAGTCGATGCGGTCTACATTGACTTTAGCAAAGCCTTTGACAGGGTTCCACACAAACGTCTGATCTTTAAGCTCCGTCAAATGGGTGTGACTGGCAACCTTCTCAAATGGTTGGCCGACTTTCTCACAGACAGGCGCCAGCGTGTTTGTATCGGAGACACCAAGTCTCACTGGGAAACCGTTCACAGTGGAGTTCCGCAGGGCAGCGTTCTGGGTCCCATTTTTGTTTCTGATATGCGTAAACGACTGCCTGGATTGTCTGACATGCGAGAAGGTAATGTTCGCTGACGATTTGAAGTTATGGAACTCGATTGAAAACCAGAGGATGCGCGAAAATTACAACAAAACTTAGATCGCTTGCAAACATGGTGTGATGAGTGGCTGCTGAATCTTAATCTTAACAAATGCCAAATAATCCGACTGCGGTCTAGTTCCAGAAGGCTGATTGAGTTTGAATACCAGTACTCCATCAGTGGTCACAAACTCCAGGAGGTAAATATTCTAAAGGACTTGGGTATATGGATAACACCAACTCTCAAACCATCGTCGCACTGTGCGAATATCGCAAAGAAAGCAATGTGTATCTTAGGCGCAATCAGGAGGTCCTTCGTTAATTTTGACAAAGAGCTTTTTGGGCGCGTTTATGGAACATTTATCCGGCCGGTGTTGGAATATTGCGTTCAGGCGTGGCGCCCTTGGACGAAACATGACTACGCTCTGCTGGAGAAAGTTCAACGGAGGGCAACGAAACTAGTCAGCGGATTGGAATGCCTACCCTATGAGGGCCGCCTAGAAAGACTTAAAATTTTTCCTCTCTCTTATAGGCAATACAGAGGGGATATGATCTTAGTCTTCAAACTGGTCAGAGGAGTTGATTGTGCTCTTCAGATGGCCAACTTTTTTTGAATTGGCAAACATGACAAGTCTCCGAGGTCACCAATACAAACTGAAAAAGAAATCACGCCAAACTTGAAGTACGGGCCAACTTCTTTTCCCAACGGGTGATTGACGAATGGAACAAGCTGCCAGCCTCAGTTGTTCAGGCTGAAAGCGTTGAAATGTTTAAAAGAAGACTTGATGAATTTTTACTTGATGAACATATATTTAGTCGACAGCAATGATTGATATACTAAAACGACTATCGCCATGTAACATTTGCTTGTTTTGCTAGCGTCTATCTGTAAATAGGGTTTTCAAAGGATCTGCCTATCTCCCTTATATATACTGAATTATACTGAATTATAGTGAGCTACAACCCACTAGAAAAAAAGGGATGATGAATGCAAAAATAGTTCACAAACAATGGGCTCCATAATTCTACCTAGGATAGGCCAAAACCCGCGCTTACTTTTCTTATGTATAAGGAGCCGATCAATAGCTAAATAAGTTACAATAATATTGCCTATAAGACGCCTCAAAACTGCTCAGTTAACTGTTTCACAAGTACTAAATGATCGTACTCACCACTGCCCATTGCCGTCACCGTTGAAACATCACTTTTCCAAGCCAACAGCGTTCGTGCGTCTGCGGGAAGGTCAGAGGTCAGCCGTCTTATAATCTTCAGAAGACTGCTCTGGTGAATCAATGGCATATGCGAGCATATTGCCCAAGAAATCATAGCCTCTTGAAACGTAGGTTCCTCTTCAATTGTAGGTGTGCTTGAAGAGTTGTTTGGTGCAATGTCAGATATATCTGATGTCAAACTTGCATCCTCATCAACAGAGGAAATCTCTAAGTCATCATATGATGAACTAGAGGAAGAGGTCAGATGCCACGACGATTAAGATGAGTCGGACGGATACATTTCCCTCATATTCTCGGCAATTTGACGTAAATCATCCAGAAATCTTTCTGGGCACGTCTCCTAAGTGTTTTCGTAGATAATGCTCTAAACATTCTGCAAAAAAATCAAAAAAACGGTCAGTATAGACAGAACAGTGGTGCAGGCAGTTAAGCGACCGCGTCGCAGCACGACAGCGCAGGAAGTGGCATGGCACGGCGCGCGCGGGATTGACAGCTCAGTGCCCGATCGATTTGCCAATAACACTGCGCGCATTCTCTTGCGCCCTTAGCGACGCGTCATCGAGGTTCACTAGCAACCAATCAAATTTCACATGCGATTAACGTACGACCGTTCGAGCCTCGAATCGTATTTTATTGCTATTAGGGAATGGGGCGCTCACCGATCGGTTACAGGACTCACTCGTCCCGTTGTGCCTTGGGGCTAACTCTCAAGCCTCGCCTGCAGCCGTACGGCAGCTAAGTATATAGGCAGAATAACATAACCGACAAAGATAAGGGAGACTGGAATGGCCATTTCTGGCTTATTAGCCGTCATCAGCCAGCCATACTCAAGCTCAGGCGGGAATCTTTCGGTTTGCTGTTAATCAGTTCCCCGAACCATCCTTATCCTCCCTAAGTTAATCACTGCATGGCAACTCGGTTCTTAAAAATTTAGCATTCACAAGGATCCTTACAAAAAGTTTCTGCATTAATACCGTGAACTTGAAAATTAATCAAAATTGACTTACACCTACACCATTGATTGGATAACATTTTAAGGGCTGACTACCCTAAAATCTCATGGGGACTCTGGGTGAAGTTTCTTTTTTTGTCATTTCATTCCCTCCTCTTTGGAAACAATTACGTACGTTATTTGTGTTTCGAATCCTGAGCCACTTTTATAGATCAAAGTTTCTCCTCAATATGCTAGATTGTTTGAAAAGTCGATCCTCAGCTGTCCCCCGTACCTCATCTAGGTAAATGCTTGCAATTGGTTATTGCTTTAAAGGATTCTTTCAAAAAGACGATGTGATCCAGTTCCTCTGCGGTCGGCATCTGTCAACTCGTCATGGGACCAGGAATGCCCGAAGGTATATATTTTTGTTTGGTGAACGTTTGTAGAAAATTGGCAGTGGGGGCGTCCAACAGCACCTGCCGGATAACTGCTTCGGACTTTGCAGAGATCATGAATTGGCACTTAGCGTTCTTGAAGCTCTTGGCGACTCTTTTTCGAGAATGCCTAAGTCGTTTCCGGGATCTTCGTCCAGTTCGCTCTCTTCAAACTCTTGTGCTCTCTCAGTTGCATCATCTTCATCCAACGATTGCCCAACGTCGACTAACATGTGCAATGGGATGGCTGTGTCGACTGTCATGATGATGCTTCTTCAGGATTACTTTCTCACATTCAGACTTCTCATGTGTATCCCCAGTTATCATCCAGAAAAACCCAGTATACTTGCTTGTGGCGTGGATGCAAGGTCTATGGGCAACCTAGCGTTTCCTCAAACTGGCTCTCCCGACATGTTCTTAGGCATTCGGAGGCCAGAGGAAAGCCATTTCAATGCATTTTCGATCGCTGCGTCCTCCGCTTTTCTTCTACTGCCCTACTAGAACGACATATAGCGCGCGACCATTCACAAGAAAATGGTACAGCATGCACTCCCGAGTCACTGGATTTAACATCTAAGCCGTCAGCTTCACAACGGTCTGTCTGTTCATCACCTGTTATTAATAAACATATTGCGACTGTGAAAAGCTGCTCCCGGAAAACTTTACGGAAGCGTCGCAAGTTTCGATGCTATCGTGGTGAGTCGTGTATACAGATTAGTCGTTTTAGCGACCCTGCAACTGCCCTTTAATATTGTATTATTCGACCGCGATATTACATTTTCCTGAGATTGAGTGTAGTTTCCTTTTTTTGCATTCATCTTCTTTTGTGATTAGTCCTGTGGTCTGGTCTAATAATTTTTCGCAAGAAGATAAATTGTTTCATATCAGCAGTTCCAAAATAATTATTTTTTCCCCACCGTCTTTGTCAGCCATTGGTGCTTCACACGCCAATTTGCTTTATAGTTTGTCCTTCAGTTTGTTTTGTACCTTAGGTCACAATTACTTAGTCAGCAGACTCATCCATTGTTTTTAGTTGGGAAACTCGGTGGTTCTAAATTTACCATCAGCTTTCATTTCCTGATCTTTATTCATAGTTGGCCAAATTTATCGCTTAACGTGGTAGGCGATCTCTTCTTTGCTTTCATCTTAATAAATGACGAGGATTCATATTATTCATTTCCACTCAACTACCGTTGTCGTATTCGGGCTCTTCGTTTCAGCTAGCTGGGCTCATTTTTGGCGTTCAAACTTTGAACGTTTCAGCTGTCGTTTAGCCTCGAACTGCCTCAGACCTGATGTTCGCATTCAGCTTATATATATGGAACTTTTAGAAACTATAATCTTAAATTGGAAATTTAATTGCAGCCTTGTCTCTCTACTGAGGGCCGCTTAAGACATAGCAAAATGCTGCGCATATGGTGTGAACTGGATTTGTAAAATTTTTGTCAATTTAATTTTGTGGTGTCCATTTTTCATGAATTTTCCAAATTACACAGAAGTGCACGATGCATTTTCTGGGTGATTTTGCAGCTTTTGGAAATCGTGTCTTGCATACATTACTGTTGTGCGGACTACATCAGTCGCACGATGGGTTCTCCATTGTATCGGCAGCCAACGCAAGATGTCTCAGCACAACACAAGCCATAACATTTTAACGTTATACACAATGGGACTGGTAGTTTTCCTTCAGCCCGCGATTGTAAAATAGACATTTGTAGTGTTAAAGGCCGATTAAAGGAAATAACGTGTTCATAGATACGAATAGTGAAAAACGCATTCGACCTATCGGATGACCTTAATCACGGAGCAAACTTTTTTTAGGACAGTTTTTCCTCATCACATTTTAACTTACTGTGTTTTCCCTCTGCGAAAAATGCCTTTATCTGTCCGTGTCCTGTTTTTCAAGTTGGCCTCGTCCAGAAGACGAGAAAACCACAGTGCGAGTACAGCGTAACGGGAATCAGCACTGGACTTCGAGTCATTGCCAATTTGTGTTTCGTTAGCGATAAAAACCGTCTTAGTTACTGAACGACTTCGGCTGTGACATGCACGCGCAACACGTTCCTTTCCTCTCTCTCTCTCTCTCTCTCTCTCTCTCTCTCTCTCTCTCTCTCTCTCTCTCTCTCTCTCTCTCTCTCTCTCTCTCTCTCTCTCTCTCTCTCTCCTCTCTATTTTCTAACACCATCAAGTTCCAGTACTCTGACGGAGTCCAGATATGGTCGCGGATGCAATCTGTACGCATCACACGTGTCAGTGTTTAATGGGCGGTTCCAGATCACATATTAGTAAGGATCACATTAGGAAGCGACAATGACAAACTGAAATAGTCTGGTGGAGCACAAAGTCATTCCTACAATTTGAGAATCTCCACTATTCGTCCATTGTAATAGTTGAAGAGCGCGTTTGATTATTAATAACAAGAAAACTAAGCGCTGGACTCAAGCTTGGTTTATTTGACTTTCTCTTATCCTTTATCATGCACCAGTGCTCTGTCCGAGTTGTTCAATCGATCGACATTTGCAAACTTCATTGCCATTTTGCTCCATGAGTTGTGGATGATGTTTCGGTTATTTTGGTCGTGTTTGTTTAAAATTAAATAGATTAGCGTGACACCGGACTGTGTGCCGGCAGTGTAGACAGATAAGGCGAAACTGACGGATGCCATTTAGGCGGCTGGCTTCGTTTCACTAATCGTGCTAGCGACCGACCAGACCTTAATGCGACACAAAAGCACAGCCAAGACTAGACATCGCGTGCGTACTGAATATTTATGAGTACAAGTTGATCGAATATATGTAAGTTGTATGGATACGTGCACTGCTGCATGAAGGATGGGGGTTTTAGCGATTGTTTTCTACTGAATTAGTGCTCACCCACCCTCTTCTACGTCGCACCCTAGCTCATTGGCCTCACCGCTACTTCCTTTCCATTCCAAATGTCATGATGAATGATAACGTGATTCACTAAAACCTTACGTCGGACCTTCATTTAGTGATTAGAACTCAAGGTTATTTCGAGGATATGTCACATGCAGATCTTGTAGATCCGTCCAATCAGGTTGTTTTCATTTACAAGCATTACTTAGCTTGCACTAGCATTCAGTCATGCCCACCAAACACAACGTATTATGTCGAAACAAGCTTTTTCCAGCTACTCGCATTCAAGAACTTGCGCTACGGGTGCACACCGTCTCGTCAAGACGTAACAATATAGTCGTATTGCAGATGATAATTTTGTACACTGTTGCATGCTGTTTTAATTTGCTATAACTCTGTGCACATTTGTAGTTCGAAGTTCCCCTCAACGTCTTCTTTTCCTAATAAAACCTTTTTGTTTACATCATGTCATTTATTTTTAGTTCGCCGAACCGATTTTTACGACACTCGCTCAAAGGCAATCATAAGAAATAGGTTGATTCTCGATCGCATACTCAGAGAAGTTAGTTTGCTGCCTCCATCACAGTCTCCGCCACAGTCTGATGCTCGTTGCCGGAGTTTTGACCTAATAACCACCGAACGTGGTGGTAGCGCAGAACCTGAAAGCGAGAATAGCGATGACGATGGCAGGAAACTATGTGCCAACCTCACCCTCCCATTTCCATTAACATGCAATTCCACAGTAGCCATACCCTCTCGATCGCCATCCACGCGCTGTCTCCGTTCGAGTGGCCCAGCTACACCCAGTCTTTCCAAACCCAGCTCCTCATCCCATTCCTCTGATCTCACCACGCAGCCTTGCAAACCTGATGGATCGCATGTCAAGCTCCTTCTCACCGTTCCTCATACTGTGAGTTTTAACTTATCTTAAGTACATGATGTCTTGCCTGTTACAGACTAAGAGCTCAATAACTTTACTGTATAGGGCTGATAAATTTTTCTTATAGTGAGTCCTTCCGATGATAAGATGGCGTCAAGGCCGTCGGCAACTAACGTGGCCACAGTGATTGACAAAGTCAAATGGCGCGTGTGCGCCTGCAGCACGCGTTATCGCCCCCTATTGCACGTATCGGGTCTCGGAAGAGGGATGGGTCGTCTCTAATCTCACAAAAGTGCGAAGCGCTATAAATTCCACATCAAGAAGGTGCCATTTCCGTCTGGTACTCCTTCCAAAGGAATTATCCGGTCATCCGTAATTACGCTGCTTTAAAGGCTGTAGATGGGCCTTTGCTAGTGTAGGAAGTTTAGCTGGTGTAGTATGTTTTGGAAATACTTCCCCTCCTATTAGTTATCTGTACTTTGTCTAGCTAAGTCGATGGGTCTCTGTCAACATTCTAGATTTCCAATAACTGTCCAATCTTATCCCGGCTTCGGTGGTTCCCGACACTATGCATTAAATCTGAAGGCCTGCATTCCTTGTCTCTTGTCGCCAAGACCATCAGAATCAGAAAGTGAGAGCGCGTAAAGAGTTTCAATATGAGTCCATGAAGCCTGTTCAACCTTTCATGAAGTTGAACATGACTACTATATAGTCTCTGAAAATTTGAGCTGAGGGAGTTCGGATGAGCATTAGTGTACCACAACCAAAACGACTTTGTACAATGTATCAGCGCTTGCATTCGCAGACTGGAAGCCTTTATCGTGCATTCGGCTGTTTCCGTGCACGTGAAAAGAGCAACCAGCACGCCTTTAATTACCCGTCCAGTCTACGGACTTAACTGAAATTGAAAATTATGTCCAAATGAGAATCTCAACTAGTGGTCAACTAGTGGACATCCCTCCGTAATCTGCGCAATGATGCGCGTTGATTTGCGACAGTAGATAAGCAATCTTGAATGCTGAAGAGCCGGGTCAGCTCTCCTCCACTACTCGCTTCTCATGAAACTTAGCATGCCTTGCACTAGAATCAACGTGCTTACGGCATGGAAACCTCAGCGATTAGAGTCCTACTGGCGTACCTGGGTCTTCTTGCTCGAATCTTCTCCGCTTAAATTTATGTTGACAATGCACCACCATATCTCCTGCACCCGACTCCGCCTCCGGTCTTCTCGACTATGTCTTGACACCGGGCACAGGCGGGTAAAATAAGAAATAGTGCGGTAGAGACAGTGCAAGTCTACTATCACTTAAAACTAATTTGCGCACAAGTCACCGTCCCTGCACCACGCTTCTGTGGAGCATACGGTGGACATCGTCGGACTGTGCCGATCAAACTGACGTTACGCCTAGGTGCAGGCTCACTCAGGGCCATCTACATGCACCTTCTCTCACTTCCTGTTTTCTAGGCTTTGTATTGACACCGGGCGCAAGTGGGAGAGGAGGAGTGTGTGGTAGATGTTGTACTATCGCTATAAACTATATCCTGCACAACTCACCGTCCCCGCGCCCACCGTGCTGTCGTGCACGCAGTGGACATCGCCGGAAACGACGATCGAACTGTCTTGGGCGTGGGCCTCTATGGGGTGCAAAAAGGCATACACCCTGTAGGAGTGACAAGCCGTCTCGAAGATCTCATTTCACGTGGTGACTGCCCTGCCGGACACCCGACTCTCATCGGTATCTCCGCCAAATCGCTACGTCTGTCGGACACATATCGGTTGACCAGTGTTGTAGCATCATGCGTAGACTGGGCATACACAAAGTCAAAAAATTTGCTGATTATCATTTTCATTTGTTTTATCATAGTCTTACTGCGATGAGCTTAAGAAGCGAGAGCGAGAGAGTTTTACAGGTTCTGGGAAGGTTTTCCTCGCTATGCTTTTGCGCACAACTCATCGCCAAAATAAGTCGCCTTTAAGGCCAACCCCTTTCTCGCATCACCCTCCTCCGCAGATGGCATTAGGCAACCGCGCAGGCCACTTTGAGGTGTGTTTTTTTTACTACGCCAAAATCGTGGACACGGGCGGCCGTTCGGGATGTCCCGACAGCCATTGTTAGGGAAAACTGATCACCCTCTCAAGGGAAGGGGCTAAAAAGGACACTTTAAAAATGCCGACGATCACACCGTCTACTAGCTGAGCGTGGCTTTTGGACACGGCTCAGGCGGTAGAAGCTGTGTGAAACAGGCAGGGATTCTTGACAATCTACCGCACCGTCCAGCCTCTTTTTAGTCAATCGGCAGGTTAGGATGGTGCACGGGAGAAGGAGGAGAGACTGAGGCCGATGCTGCTGTATCACACAAACTGTGCACTGTGATGAATTTAACGCCCCCTGAGACTACCAAGACGCGCTACATTTCCGTAGATGACTCGCCTACTCGCCGAGTTTTGTCACTATTTGAGGGGATGAACACACTCGAAAAGTGTTATGGCTGGAATACTGAGATAATTGAATATTTCTCCCTGTTGTTCGGCGTATATCATTGTGGTGTCTGACATGCTGCTGCAGTTTGGCCGATCAATTTGAGCAGTTGACTCCACAGTGTGAGCTTGCCTTTGGGGACCACTGTATGGTAGTTCTCCTCCTCCTCCTCCTCCTCCTCCTCCCTCCTCCTCCTCCTCCTCCTCCTCCTCCTCCTCCTCCTCCTCCTCCTCCTCCCCTTCTTAACCATCAGTCATAACGTTATCAACATTAATTGCATTATCCCGCAACGTGGAGCTGATCTGGCGCCGGTCTAGCCAACGGAAAATTCTAGGATGTACGTCCTGCACCTCTGAACTGCTGAATTCTCAGTGTAAACGTCTGATAGGCATTGGGAGCCTGTCAGGGCACTGCAGGCGTTATTAATAATAATAATATATTATTATTATCATTATAAAATGCCGCACATGGGGAGAGAAGGTGGCACTCCGCGGCAGTCACCTGCGCCCTCTTCCTTCTGCAGTCTTCTTGACTTGGTCATGACCTAGGGCTTAGATGGCTGAGGGAGGGGAGAGTGCAGTTGATACTGCGCAAGTATACTCTCACCATAATCTATTTCATGCACAAGTCACCGTCTCTGCGCTCGCCATGCTGTGGCGCGCATGGTGTTCGTTGTCGGAAAAGATGGTAGAACTGTCGGTAGACGTTTCAATCAAAAAGTAATCGGATACTGTGAATGTCTAGTGGTGATTCTGCTGCTTTGCAGCCCCTCCCTGAAGTAAGCAGCCACCGCTCCGTGCCGGTTGCTTTGCGAGCCGGTTAGCGGGGGCGGTCTTTTTGATCTTCAAAGTACACACATACACACCCTGGACGGCTGGCATTCACCGCACTCGCTTATCTGTGCATATATTTGCATTAGATGAGGCAGCGTCTTGTACTGCACAGTCTGAGCCTTTTATAGCCGTCTGCAGTCCACTCTGTCGTTGTGTGTCACTTCCGTGACTTGGCCAGAGGATGGCTGCATGCCTTGCATGACTGCGAACGGCGCATGTCTGAGGTGAAGTTGCGTACATCAGAGGCGCTACGCGGCATAAACGTTGTTCCTCAAGCCTTTCTACGGGCGAGACTTCTTTGGAATCGGTGCGGCGGGCATCCAGCGTTTCGAATGAGCAATTGTTAGAGATGGATCGGTAGTTTTTAGCAGAGAAAGTTTTGTTTGCTTCAAATGGGACTATGAGGCATCCACTAATGTACCGCCACACCATGTGATCCGACGTACTTTTCCCTGATTTGCACGCATATCACTACACCCGACCGAACCATCTGCACGATCGAATAGTCTAGGAGTACGAGGTGGCCCATAAGTCGCTTTATTATCTGAAACTTGTATGATCATTCATTGTGTGAGCGTTGACCAATGGGGTTACGTAACATGCTCGTCTCGTTGTGTCTTGGTGTACGAGTACGAGGTGGCCCATAAGTCGCTTTTTTATCTGAAACTTGTATGATCCTTCATTGTGTGGGCGTTGACCAATAGGGTTACGTAACATGCTCGTCTCGTTGTGTCTTGGTGTACGAGTACGAGGTGGCCCATAGGTCGCTTTATTATCTGAAACTTGTATGATCCTTCATTTTGTGGACGTTGACCAATGGGGTTACGTAACATGCTCGTCTCGTTGTGTTCAGTCTAGGTCCCTAGCTGACAGCAAGAGATACGGGGGCTCTAGACTGAGTCCAGAGGCGCAATAAGACGAGCATATCACATAACCTCATCAGTGAAAATCTATTTAAAGATAGTTAATATTCCCGATCGCAACCGAAAGGACAGCGGGTCTGTGGCTTACTGGTAGAGCGTTGGACTTAATGATGATTCCTAATCAAAACAATCCCCCGTTTGAGTCTCAAGTGCCCCCAAACGTAACGTTGGGTGTGACTAGCTAACGACGGCTAGTAGGTCAGAAATGCTCATCTTGGTCGTCCTCCTCTTTGTCGGTACCCCTTCCGCTTTGGTGATTTTTATGTTTCATTTTTTTGTTGTGTTGATTTTGTTTGAATGACGTCACGGTAATGAGCCTCATTTTCCGTCTAGCTTATTGCCTTACACACAATCCGCTGGGTAGCCCCAGTCGAAAACGTCATGTGAACCTGTAGGCCAATTGGCTTCCGAAGGCCGCGAACTGATTGGTACTTTGAAAATCGGTCTTTAAAGTTGCGTTGTGACTCCGGTTGCATTCGCTATTTGCTCATTCTTGCTGCTGTCCGACATCAGACTTGTCCTCTTTCACTGTAGAACGCACAGTTTTATTTTTAAATTTTGCCTGACGACAGCCACTTTATTTCCATCTTCATTCTGAAAAATAGTAGGCGTCCGATTATATTTTCGGGTGTCATACCATACCCAAGCGTGACCGTGATAACGAATGGCCCTCAGATTCTCAGTCTCAAGATCTAATATTCTGCCATCTTCAGATGAAAATGGACTTCCTCTCCGTTCATCGAGTAAAGTTTCGGAGTTTTGCGCAGTTTAGCTGTTGTGGATGATCGATCAGCTTTCCTTTATCCATCAATTATGCACCTCGCAGCGATGTACTTGCAAATTAATAAACATGCGCTGCTTAAAAGTCTGGAAGCTCCGAAGTTTGCAAGAAGGCCGAGTAGAAGTTACTGGCTTCTCTCGAATGCTGGGCTGTTCACATTTAGCATTTTCGTGCATAATTTCAGTAAGCTGATCTTCCCGCTCACTGCAAATCGTTAACGGTCATTGAATTGTGTTATTTTTTGCTGATCTCGCGTAAGCTCAAACCTGACTCTCCGTCCCCAGAGAGGACAGAGTTATCTCATCAATTGGCAACCTCCCAAGCCACGGCTTTCAACGCACCGTGATGGATTCAGGCGCGTCAGATTGTTTATAATGAAGACTGCACCGACTGCTGTCAAGCTCACTATCGTTTTCCTCACCAGTCGATAGTCCAAGCCTGTCTATCAACTAGCTCATTTGCCTAGGTCGTTGGTTGTACCGAAGCCTTCCTTTGCTAGCGTGAGTTCGAATCTCACCGAGGCCGCCGAGTGTTTCACAAGTGGGTCAACTGAGGAAAGCCCAGTGTTTATCTGATAAAGCGACTTATAGGCCACCCTGTCTTACAGCCAGGGAAAAGGCAGACTAGCTTTACCATTTCTGTTTGTTTTTTGAATTTTCACCAGCCTTCTGGACTACACCAGTGCCGGAAGAACTTTAACTCTGACCCCGGTCCTTTTTTCACTTGCCCGCATAAAAGTCCCGTGTCTTCAAAATCTGACTGACTGATCAGGATTTTTTAAACGATAAACAACATCATCTCTGTCATCGTCGGTGAAAATTGGGCTAAAAATACTTGCCCTGTTTGGAATGCCACGGTTTTATAGATCGCCCAAGTAATAGCTTTCTTATTTTTGTTGAATGGCCTTTTTCCGGAAAATGCATCTACATAGAAAGAGAGAGAGAGCTACGCTTTATTTTGAAAGTAAAATTCCGAAAATTTCAGCAAAAAAGGTTTTCCATTCACCGTGAAGAATCGTCCTTGAATGCGTCTCAAAATATCGATCAATTTGGACTTCCTTCAAAATAGTGCCAGCGTCGTGCGCTGATGATCTCATTTTTGCTGTTCGAATAAACAAATAGGGTTAAAATAATACAAGAGGATTAACATGCGAATGGAGAGCAGAAAAGATGGCGGCTAAATTTCAAAAGTAATGGAAATTTCGGTTTTCCGCACCTATGGCACACGTCATACCTGTCCCTTCAACGTTGTTACGGGGCCGCTATTGGATGGGGAACTTAGGCGAAACCACCGGATCTTCACTTAGGTTGTTTCCCGGATGAATAATGCCTACACACCTCGATTGTTTCTACTTTCGAGTGCTATTCGCTATGCGATCCATCACAGTGATGTTCAGACCAGAGCTCCATGGCTAAGCAGTGCCTATGTACTCAGATAGATAAACTTCTGAGGTAGCGCGGAGCCCTCGGAACGCCTGATGCTCTATGGCTCTTTACTTTGTAAACCAAACCGAGAGCCCACGCACTCACTAGCATTGGTCCTTTGCCGCAGCAAGTTGGGGGTCCCACTGTGTTTGCCTATCAAGTAAACAATTCAACGATCGCAGATGAAAAGGTCCACAGTGATGGACTTTAGTCAAATTTGTTTATATGGAAGCGGACTAGTATTGTATCTACCTCATCACCTTTTACCCCAATTACCGTATTATGGCCCGGACGACCGCAGGTGGACTGAACTCGTTTACGCGTGCTCCACGCGAGCTGATCCCCAACTTCACACATTCAAGGTTTTGGTGAGGGGATCTGCAATATCACATCAGCCAGCGTCATAAAAGCCACATTATGGAGAAAATTCTCGTTTTAAAGGAGTACCGAGTCATTTCATCGTCGGACAAAAATTCGAGGCTTCCAGACTTCTTGCACAGCGTGATGAATTGGGCGCATCGTGTTTTTGTATAAATGTGGAGTTGCCGTTCGGTCCTTTCCTCTGTTTTCTCCTCCATGCACCAATTGCTTGGTCGAGTCTTTCGGTCGACTGTTGATAAGATTTGCCGCAGCGACTGGCGTGATGCTATCATCCATAAACCGCGCATACTACAGTGGGTTCGCTATCTCATGAAATTTCAACTGAAATTTTTACATTCGAAAAAATATAATGGAACCGAATCTCGTAATATTTCGTTCACAGCAGGATGCCAGTTTTTGAACAAGGTCGTTCCGACCTCCTGCATAAATTACACTCCGTAACGAATGACTACTTAAGTAGTATGCATTTCCATTTAATATAAAGACCTTAATAATTCAAATATGTTTTATTGGAAACTTAACCGATGAATATTCTTTCTTGTGCTTGTTTGGTAGCAAATTACCTCTTCAAATTTCCTACTTAAAGAAGGGCTATCTTTTGGTTTAACAAAAATGTCTAATTATCAACTTTTTTAAGACTGTGATATCTCCATTGATAAAGCATCATGCCTGTTCATTTACTCACGTGGCTTATAAAGTGTACAACATGATCCACCTGTATTAAAAAATTTTATGAGCACCATGTGAAATCTTCGTGACATCGAAAAATGGATGATTTTCCTTCAACCGAATTTATATAGCATGTTTTTTGGCAACCCTGAATGCACGTGCAACGGCAGTTTGAGTTTAAAGTTATTCGGTAGTGGAAAAAGATTTTGAAAATCGAAAGATATCTTTTCTTCAAGTTCATAATCATTTTTCACCGACGACCGACAAGACGCTCGTTTAAAAATCGGCATCCTGGCGTGACTAGAATATCTTGAGCTTATGCTGCACCATAATTAACATGACAACCATTCTTACGTAATATTTTTTGAAACGCAAGCACATTTAAGGATTTCGATTAACATTTCAGGAGATAGCACACTTAGTGCATGTAATCCTTACACACATAAAGTCAGTGCACCATCTCATTTTTTTAAAGAGTGACATATTTTCGGTCTGGGTCTGAAATATCTTAAACTTATGCTCAAAGACATTAGATATTAAATTTCTAATTTAAAACGCATTTTAAAATTTTGTTTAACACTGCATGAAATCGATGAATAACTGTACGCGCATCCAAGACAGTAGGTAAGACCTCGTGTAGGTTAGGGCAGCCTGCCTAACATGCCATGAACCAATTTGGTCCCTGTTTTGGCCTTTAGCAGTGGAAGCTCAGTCCGTTATTGTGCGGCTTACATACCTGCCCCCCCCACCCTCCAGTCGTATCTGTGCCGGTTTTATGGCGCAGAAAGCCTCACTGGTGACCTCAAAGTTCACTTTTCTCAGATGCGCACGTATGGCACTGCAGAGTAATGACCATTGATCTAAGAACTTGATGTCGTCTCGGCGGTACGACTATCTCCTGGGGGCTGTCGGCGACTGAAGGTGGTGACCGGGATGACAACCTCTACCCCTCCCCCCCCCCTCCACCACCAACTCAGTTTTGATGACCTGGTTTGAATTGCCTACGTGTGCGCCGGACACGGGTTGGGTCGCTACTGTTTGACCCTGAGGATTACGGGAGGAATCACAGCGTCTATCAGCAACTATGTCGGAAACCGCGACTGCTTGCTTCTGTCTGCTTGCATATCACGAGAAGAGATGACAATCGCATTCATAAAATACCACCATGGCGCAGACTCAAACCCCTCCGGATGCTTCCACGCGTGCTTCGTGGACAATACAATTGAGTTGTTCGGAAAGTACTGTAGTAACAGACATTTTTTCTTGAAATATTTGACCGGGTATGTGGAAATTAGTCATAGCATGATCACTAAACATCTATGTGTATTTCTGCTATTGGTAAACAGAATCATCATCATCAGCAGCAGCATCATCACCAGCACCATCATCTTGCTATTTAAATACGATTAATATGGAAGAAGATGAGGTGGATTTTGCGCAGTTTTACTTGAATGACCAAGCCAGAGGAAGTGCAGAACCAAATGACAAAGAACTCTACGAGGGCTGACACCGCACCGAAGTCGGCCCTATGCCCTCACTTCATTGTTCCACCCCGACATCTCACAACTGCCATTCCACACAAGTTACTTATCGGTAGTGACATCTTTTTGATGTGATTTAGTGGGCTGGCATTTCTGATTAACACTCGACTGAGACGAGTAGACCGGTCACACCGAGCATTAATTGCTGGTAATTGGGGTTCGGTTACGTCCGAGGGCTTGCTGGTAGTTGAGCTTTCATTGCCGGTGTTGTATGTGCTTCTGAGACTACTGCTCATTCACACACATTCGGGGTCTTCAGGCCACATAAGCTGTGGGAAACTTACAAAACTGCCTCAAACTCCGGTAATCTCCAGAAGTTTATCTTCGCTAGTTGTATCACTACTTTTGTTGCTATTGAGTAGATGGACGATGATGAGAACCGCTGGCTTTATTTTATGTCGTTTTGCAAATTCCTGAACAAAACAGTGTTTTTAACGAACGACCTGCTCTTTTTTTAGTTTGTCGGACAACGGATTTCCCATGAAAATAGGACCGAATACCTTGTCAAATGGCAGGGCGACTTGTGTTCAGGGTGAGTGGCCTTTATGTCTCGTCTTACCTTTTAATACCTCCTTCTCTTCCTCCAACCTCCCCCATCCTCCTCCTCCCACCTCCTCCATCCTCCCCTCCTCCTCGTGCTCCTCCTCCCCCTCCTGCTTCTGTTCCCCTCCCCCATCCTCCTCCTCGACTCCCCCTCCTCATACTCCTGCTCCTCCCCCCTCCTCCTCCTCCTCCTCCAATTTGTTTGACAAAGACACAGTGCACGTCAAACTTGGCTTATCCCCACCGTCAGTATTTAGGCGCCGGTATGCCTGTCGAATGCTTGGTACCGTCGATTGTGCACTAAGTTTTGGTAGCTGTTTCTGCGCTGAAATGACGCATGCACAGATCTCTTCGCGTATACGTCAGTCCGTATGGAGGTGACAAGACAGGGCCTGTGTACAATTCGGTGTGACGCTTATTTTGTACACGTGTGCGTGCGTGCGTTTGACACAACACGTGGCGAGGTCTTCCGTTGGTGCCCCGTGCACATGCCACCATCACTGTGCGCGCCCAACACCGTACCCGAGGATCGAACCCGCGACCGGTTGATCAGAAGTCCAATGCTCTAACCATTCCAGTCTCCGTTGTCTTTGCTCACAGTATTCGTTTGCCTCGATTCCTGGCTCCTCTTTTTCTCATATCCATTTTTTCGGATGCGGTCTGGCCTCCTTTAAGCAGTCTTTACTGTTTCCATGGCAAACGTCAGATTGCGAATTTCGGCACACCCCTTTACCCCGTCAGTTAGTGGTGGCTAGTTGGTCTCTTATTTTGGTTGGGTAGTGCACCGAGGTATTTTGATTTTAAATAAGGGCGTGACGTGATCACTATCATTGGTCTCTCTCTCTCTCTGGCGTGCTCGTTTACCCCCTGCTCTGTGACGCTGATCATAGGTATGTATAGCCTACTTGACGGAAATTCATTCAGTAACTGAGCTCCGTCTGCTTAGATCGCAGGCTGTTCTTTCCTTCTCATCACCTTGAATTCGGCGGGCCATTTCACCGGAGTGATGGCCCTAATAAGCGTTGTAAATTCGCGTTATTACATACGATCTGTTTCTCTTCTTTAGCACCTAACTCGGGTGGACGACTGACCGAATTAGCACGTCGCCATATTAACCACACGCAAGCGACAGAAGTCTGGCTACTTGCGGATCTGATTGCTAGGATGTTGTTAGACAGGGCTCTCGCGGTTAATTACAATCAGTACTGCAGAGAGAAAACTGACATATACGGCCGTTTCTGTATGAGTAGTCTTCATCAGCCATCCATACCCGCGAATAGTAGAGCGTTTGCCCAAACAGTTCAGTTAACACAGCTGATGCGGATTAAAATTTCGGGTTTTTCTGTCTGGAGTTGGGGTATAGCTGGTTGAAGTGTATGAGTTATGGCCCTAAGGAACGAGGGGATGGTACCCGTTTTGGACAGAAAATTCTGCTCGTCGGAAGTTAGCTGAAGTGATCTACATTTTCCCGTGGCCCATGTGTCAGCGTACAGAGCTACGTGAACCTACCGACTTGATTTCGTTCACGGTTGCAATTCGTCTTCTGACAGTAGAAGTTGGCGACTAGGGCGGAGGCCGCTTTTACGGCGGTGAACGCCTATTAGACAGAGGTGACGAGAACGACACATTTTTTGGCGTTCGCTGATTGGTCCCGACCATCGTCGGCCGGTCTGTTTGCGAATTTTTATGCCATTCGCCGACACAACCTCGAAGCACTAGCTGGCGAAATTTACTGGGTGAGGAACCGCCAACCAAACACCAATCTTCGGCCCCTGGCGGGGAGTACAGGCGCCAGTTAGACAAACCGTGGTGTGAATGAGCACTGCTCGAAGGATGACAGGAAATACTCCAAAGGTGGAAACAGGAGGTCAAGTAACCGGACATTGGGACAGCCCTTGGTCAGTGCTTCTCCATTTTAACTGTAATGGGTGAGTCGCTTCCTCCGTTCGAGGCGTCGCGTCTCAAACAACCAGAGCCCACTGTGAAATTAGCTCACGACGCTACAGTAGTGATTGCTGTCATCCTTGCAGGTGGTTTTACTGCGGTAAAGATTGACCGAACCGCTCCAAGTTCGCTGGGTTTACGTGTAAACGCAACCGGTCCATAATTTTGATTACAAACTGTGTCGGTGGATTCGGGTCCAGTTGAAGGGCGCATCGCAAGCCGGTCGTAGATTTCGTTCGTTTCGCTAGTCATGGAGCATTCGTCGCGGGTTTTTGTAGGTGGCATGATACTGACCTGTTTTTCTTGCTTCACCACAGCGTTCCCGCAGTATTGTTTATCCACATGTGACCCTGCGTGCCAGCAGAGTTTTAGCCTACTAGTAGTCGGGCTTATTTTCGTGACGCTTCGGTGCGGGCTTCGTCTTTCACCCAACGAGTTCAGTTTTGCTGCGCTCGATCCCGTCACTGTTACCCACGTGGAGGCGTCAATTGAAAACATTACTCACCTCAGTTCGTCAAGACATGGAAGTGGTTCTTGTGTACCTTCGGTATTCGGTTTCCAGACCTGCCACCACGGATCATCACGCGTGGAGACATGTTAAGTTCATAATATTATTGAGGCCGGCTAGATCAGACCTGATTGCAGCCGTACCAAGTGCGAGAGTTTTAATGCTGCATTGGGGACGGACGGAGAAGGAGGATTATTCTTGCTTGTCCGTGCAATCCTAGACGCAGTGACGCACGCTGCCGATGATCATCTATCGAGGCGGAGCTGAGGCCAGGTTTAAACCAGTCTCCTGGTTCCTCCTAGGGGCCCGTGTTTGGGAAGCCGTTTGGCCCTGCCTCAGACTGCATAAAACTTTTCATCGTTTTTCGGTCACGTCGTTTTGTGGCGCTGAGGAGGCCGTGAGTAGTGCACCACCTCACAGGGGTCCTGGTTTTGGACCTGCCATCTTTCCGGCAGCATTCGAGGCGACGGCGTATCCTCACGGGGTTATGAATGCCCGTCCGTAGTGCATGCCATTGTGGAGTTATATGCGACTTGCCATTTTGGAAATCCCTCCAGCAACCTCAGTGACAATTTTGTCATCATCTGCGAGGAAGAAGCATAAAAGTAGTATCTGTCCATTAAAAATCGGTCAGCAGCGACCTGAGCTATATTTATGACGAATGTTCGTCTTTTGGTATCTCAAATCGCCCGTTGGTCGATTTCTCTTCGACCAGTAGGACTGTTGAAACACCAAGAATACGAGACTTGCTCGTCCGTAGTCGCATGTGGCCTTCACGAAAGGCTTACAAGGAAATAAGCAAACTCTCTCTCTCTCTGTCTCTGATATATCGTGAATGCTGTCACGAACATACTACTCCATATTTTTGAGTAATATTATTTTATAATTGTTTTGTCTGATGCCCTGTCGTGTGACGAGGAGATAACCCTTTGTCCAATGTACATTATATGTCGGCCTTTTTTTAATTTGCAGTGTCATTGAAATCAATAGAGAGTTCAAATGCTTCGCCTAAATTTCCCTTAATAAAACTGAACTGAACCATGCAGTCGTACTACCTTCAGGCGTGGCTGGTTATTCAGATACTCCTGGCCAAGCCTAATGTTTTCTGCCGCCCAACAAGCCTTCCCTCGCTATCGCTTCTGTCGTTCTCCTCGCCGCATTGCAGATTAGTATCCCACGCGCACGCCCAACGGACTGGGGACCCCCTCTGTACCATCGCCTTTCGAGTCCTCTCGACCCATGCTGTGGACTCGGAAGCCACAATGACTGACAATAGGCAGGCCCATTATTCTGCTACTGTGTCAGTGAAGTTGATCTCATGAACGTTTCAATAAGCGTAACAAGTCGCGTGGGCGGGGACCGTCTAGGTACAACTTATTTGACCTTTATGACTGTTCGAATAAAACGCAAACTCTTTCCTGCTGAGGGTCACGACAGTATCAACCTCGAGACGGCCATCGCCATCCAAATTGTGTTTATTGTCTGCGTCCGGAAAATTGCCCCTTTTGCGTGTGGTAGCCATCAGCACTACGACTGTTTTAGACAGTTGCAGCGTCATCCACCGACGTCATCAACCAAAGATCAAAGTATAGAATCCCGGCGTCTTGCTCCCTCTGAACTTCATTTATCGGCCCGAAGCTCATTCCCAGATCTGAATTTACTGCATACGTCCACTTTTCCCGGTGACAGCCATGTTGTTGGGCTGAGATTGGTGCGCGTGTGTGAGAGAGGAGATCTACTATCCGTTTTGGTCCAGCGCATCTACCACACGCCCCGTTTAGGGTCACGACAAGCGTTATTCGGACAGTGCTCCCATAAAAAATGCCGCACATGGGGGGGTGGTGGCACGCGTAGGTGTAGGCTCATGTCGCACCATCCACCTGGGCCCGACCCCGTCTCCGGTCTTCTTGACACCGGACACAGGTGCGTGAGGCGGGAGGGAGTGCGGTAGATGCAACGCAAGTCTTCTATCACTTTAAACTATTTAACGTGCAAGTTTATGTCCCTGCACCGCGATTCTGTGGAGCACACCACAGTGGACTTCGTCGGAATCGATAGTCGAACTGTCGTGTGAAAAGTTCATTCGCCTTCATATAATTAGCATAATATGTCCTGCTTTTTGAGAACCTCTCTTTTATTCCGTGCGCGCTGCTTAGAAAGTGACCCTCTCTCCCTCCCCACCCCATCCACCATCTATTTCAGAGTGGCACCTGTGATGTGGGTCAAGGATGAAGAGGTTCGCGTAGCTGCCCGTCTCGACAGACTCTAACTCCGCCCTGCGTCGTAGTTCATCCCCACGCCTTCCTCCTGTCCTGCCCGGACTCAGAACTCCGTTGACTCCTGTCACCTTCGTCGTCCCTGTAGCTTTCGCCTCACCTTGACATGTGCAATATCCTTTCTCTCCCTCTCTCGTGCTCTTTTGTCGCTCATCTGCACATGTGTATGTGTGCGTGCATTATGTATACTTGTTGTTTCTTTATTTTTTAAATGGGAGGCTTCAACCACTAATTCGCCCTCCGCGTATGTTTGCTTGTTAGGCGTCACTTATACCCACTCCTGTTGTTTTCAACAAACACAGTACTTCATTCTTCGTAGAGTTTTGCAACTGACCCAACGGTGCTTACCTGTCGGGCGTCTTTTTCCACCTCAAATTATATATATATATATATATATATATATATATATATATATATATATATATATATATATATATATATATATATTGTAATCCGCTTTCCCCTATCTCTAGGCAAAATTCTTCCACTTCCTCACGAAGTTAGCACTTAATCACATCCCTATCCTCTCCGCCCTCCCCCCTAGTGGTCTTACAAGTAGGCTTTTTTCTATTCAACTCTTCACATGTATATGGTTGCACATACTTCACCATCGTGGCACAACACGGGTGACCGCCTATCTCCTATTCCTTAGTCCTTTTTGAGTTTGCTTATTTCCTTGACAAAAAAAAGAAAACTGAACAAACGCTGAAGTTAGGTTTGCTTCCTTTTCTCCTGTACTTTCAAAGTTTTCGGTGAAAACACCGACACACCATGCCTGTTGCCTTTGTGAGCACTTTCTTTTGTGTGAGGCCTTCGTGGCCCCTGCTTTCCCCATCCTCCTACGCCCGCCAGCTAATCCTGACGGGGCCGGATTTTTTAGTCCTTGTTTGTAAAAATTGACAAATGCATGAACCTGATCTACGTCACAGAGGTTGACTGCTTTATCATGAACTTCAACAGTAAACGGAACCTTAGTCATGGGAGGGTTTCTTTGCATGTGGTACGGGTCTCCGTCTTTCGTTGATAAGGCTGAGGTTAAAGTATCGCACGACATACATCTTTGTGTGATGACGTTGGGAGTTGATGAAATGTCAACGCTAGCTAGTTTCGTGGCTGCTCAATTGGCGAGCCTAAGTATAAGTGGCTCAATGAATGACGCAGTTGGCGCTTGTTCGCTAGAGTCCCTAGCTGCGCTCCATCATGGATACGCAGTTTTTGGTCTGGTAACTACGTGACTTGGAGGTGTGCGCTCACTGTAGACCGATTCCGGCTGCTTCCGGTGTGGTCGTGTTACAGCCGGGACGAGAAGGGGGATTCTTCGAGGATGGTGCTGGGTTTGGTTGGGTTAACGCTGCGGCGGATATGAACGGGTCCAGTAAGCCGGCCTGTCGATTCTACACAGTGGTATTTAGGGGCTTTTGTCTTAATCTGGAAAATAAATTCCTTGGTGGTGGCCTGGCGTCCTTGTACTGTTGTGAGCATGATCGTGTAACTTTGCGCAGCCGGAAGTAGGAGATGGTGATGAGGGGTATCGCCTTGTTGAAAACCCCAGTGGCTAACCCTCCTCCCCCCCCCCCATGAAGAACCGCTGACCTCTCAACTAGCACGTCACATGGATACAGTTGCTGTCGTTACACAGACAACTGGTGGGTTGCATGCTCTTGTGAAGAGGAGACTGCTGGGATGTGCTTGTGCCGCAAGTGGTGTGGGCACGCGTAGGTGCAGACTCATGTCGCGCCAGCCACCTGCGTTCGACAGGCCTTAGATGGGAGCCTTAACGTCCCGTCAGCCACTGCACCAATCTCTTTACCACACTGTCAGTTAGTGCATGACAGCCGGAAGATACAGAAGTTGGGGCACTTTATCACGAAACGCGACTAGTTGTGGCTTTGAAGGTTGCTATCTGTTCGTCGCAGGACTAAGAGTCTTGCCGCAGGGACTCCATACGTTGGCCTTAATGACATTCTGACTTACGTGAAACCCAAGACACACCTATTGTAGCCCGCTCCATGTAGTGGGAGGTGGATAGCTTGTGGCACGCGTAAACGGGTCGTTTATCTTTTCCGGCTGCTCCGCTCGCGCCCCCATCTCTCATCCTCACACTTTTTTGCCATCGGAATTAGGTGGGTGCATGAGGAGAGAGATAGTGCAATAGATACATTGAAAGTCGGCTCTACTGTAAATTCATCTACGCGCCTGTGCTGCGGTGACTACACTAGGCAGGTGTTGGATGTCGTCACTGATGACGGTCCAACTGTCTTGAGCAGCGGGATTTGGATCAGCCAGGATAGAACAGATGATTTGGCTGCCGAAACACTAGTAGTGGAAACCTTCAGGGCCTCCTTGCTGTTGTGAGGCTTGTTGCAGGCCTGCCTCTCGACAGGCGCCCAAATGCAGTAGCTGAACGGATTTTGGTCTAATGAGTATGGTGGCCACATATCCTTGGGCCAGAAATAAGGCATACGGTCTTCCAATCACATGTGTGTCTACCGTGACGTATGTGGAGGCCCGTTTAGGGGGCCACGTGGTAGATGCGTTGGACCAACACGGGGGCCACATCAGGGCACGGCACGCGTTATTCGGGTTGCGCTCCCATGAACAAATGCCGAACATGGGAGGTGTGGTTGCACGCCTAGGGGCGGCTAGGACTTAGGGGACCCAGCCGCGCCAGCCACCTGCGTCCTCTCCCGCCTCCGGTCTTCTTGACTCTGTCTTGACACCGGGCTCAGGTGGGGGAGGAGGAGAGAGTGCGGTAGATGCAGCGCAAGTCTACTATCACTTTAAACTAAATCACGCGCAAGTCACCGTCCCTGCTCCACTTTTCATGGAGCATACGGTGGACATCGTCGGACTACGACGGTCGAACTGTTGTATGTGGAGGCGCACCATTTTTCTGGAAGACCACATTATCGTCCGGAGTGTAGTTGGAATCTGTCGAAGACTCGCCATGTTTATGAAGAACAACTAGGTACACGTCTGTGTTCACTTGGACCCGGGCCTTGATGAACACCGAGGGCATGATTTTGCCATCTGAGGCAATGAGGCCATCACAGACGCAGGATTTTTGGTCGAAAACTTAAACTTAACATTCTCAGGTACCTGGCTGACCATCAGGGGCTTATGTAGTGATGTATGTAGTAGTATGTATGTAGTAGTATGTATGTAGTAGTATGTATGTATGTAGTAGTAAGTAGTGATGATGACCATCAGAGGCTTATTTAGTGATGTTTTTCGACTGTTGGACACCGAATCGATCGTTAAGAGTGTTTCGTCAGAGAAGAGCACCGTGTGTGGTCCTTTCTTATGGAAGCTAAGGATTCTGTTATTTATTTACAGTCTCTTCTCCTTCACAGCCTTGGTAACGAGATGCTTCTTTGTCCTATAGCCCTTGAATCAACCTTCAAGCCACCTTCCTCATGCTCCGAACTGGATCTCCTTCAACACTTATAAGACGAGGAGTTTGAACTTTCTTTGTTTTTCCACTATCAGGCTTCATGTCGATGCGGTTGAACATCTTATAACGATCCATAATGGTGTAAACTGTTGATCTGTCCATTTCCAACTTGGAAGCGATTTCCGTGGGCGAGAAACCATTGACACTGAGCTTAATAACTGTCTCATTATTTTTATGGCAAAATATTTGAAAAAATTTCTTTGTATTGGTACCATGTTTATTTAAAGAAAAAAAGCATAGAATTCAATAAAACTATTTTCGAAAAGAAGCGGCAAATAAATTACGAAATATACGGTTGCATACGGTAATAAGTTGTGGCGCTGTCTACGCCACTCCTCTCACCAAAGTAGCCGAAGGAATTTGAAAGGACATATCTTGAGACCTAAAGCCAGTTATCGGAAAACAGCCGGTTTCAACGAGTTCTTGGGATAAAAGGTCAATGTGTACAGAAGAAAGCCCAGGAGAGATCAAGCTGCGAATTGATAAGTACTCTGAAATAGTTAAGTGGTTTCTTTGGAGCCCTCTATGCTGCACCTCCATTGGTTTTTTGGGAATCTGTTGGTTTATGGGCTTTCGTTTGGCGTCTGTAGTAACTCCTGAAAAAGAATGCTCCAGGATCATCCGACCTCTACCGGAGTGATCAACTTGGTGATATGGTATGGCGTTGGATTCACGGATAGGAGACACCTGTAAAGCATTGCCAGCCCATACTCCGAGTTGGGCTTCCTATTGGACAGAGGCAAAATGGTTTCCATGCAACCGCCTTTTTACCGTACTTCAATCTGCTTTCGGGGCCCTTTAACAGAACCTGGTGCCTGCCGAAGACAAATGATGATGATGATGATGATGATGATGATGATGATGATGATGATGATGATGATGATGATGATGATGATGATGATGATGATGATGATGATGATGATGATGATGATGATGATGATGATGATGATGATGATGATGATGATGATGATGATGATGATGACGATGATGATGATGATGATGATGATGATGTTAAACAACCACAGGTTAATGCAGACTTGCGCCGGAAACTAGGTAAGGCCAGCAGGCCCGTTTCTTCAGTGATCTGCTTTGGTTAGGGGTGGAACTTGACAGTTATTTTGCACAAACCTGTAACCAGGCAACTTAATTAGCTATCCAGTCATGACAAACTCAACGACCTCAATGGGCTTTGCACCTGGGGCAGCAGGGAGACAGCTTGCCTGCAGCCAACGCTCAGACCTCCTAAAATACGAGACCCCGAGATGTGAACATTGATATTTTTCACTCTTGGGCTAACTCAGTCCTGCTTGTGAAACACGATGGAACTGGGAGCTGAGAGCCAGCTCGAAATGGCACAACTTTCCCCACGGGCATCCGATTCACGCGTCGGGGTTGTGTAGCGGCTGCTGTTGTGCCAGGTAGAATACTTATGGTATAGTACCGCTAGGGAATTAAAATTCCACGGGTATCTAGAGGCCTTGATTTTGAAGCTGGTCAGCTTGCCAGACATGTCTTTTTTACAGGTTTTAAAATGAGCCTGCCAGCTAGCGCGTGTTTAGCACCAAGATGTCCTGCTGAGGTCAGGGATTTTTGTGAGTTCGCACGGGTAGCCCTTCACCCCTGGACTTGTCATCGGAGCACGCGGAGTTCTAAGGGCAGACAGCACAACTCATACCGCTCGGGAGGTGGTATGCAAACTGTCGAGCGGTTAGGTAAGTGTGCTTGCTGGCTGACCCAAAACACAAGCGAGTTACAACCCGTTTCTGGTTGCACTATACGAGACCAGGCTGCGTAAAGCACTTCGTTCTCGGGTGGCGTGTTCATCAAATACAGTCGCCGACACTTGCTGCAGACACAGACAAAAAGGGTTTAAAATGGGCTGCTTATGCCCACTTTACTCGAGAAGACTCAGTTATCCCGACTGTATTTATTGCTTTCTATACCGATTTCGGTTAATCGGACAAGTCAGTATGACTGAGTTCATGAAGTTTTCAACGGTTCAGTTTGCTTTCTTGAACATAACCCGTCGTATAGCCTTCAGACTGAATCACCTGAACAGCATCATCATTCTCCGCATGTTTCAGATTCACAATCATACTCACCGACAAAGTCATCATTATCATCGTCCTCCTCCTCATCATCATCATGATCGTCGTCGTCGTCATCCTCACTATCACCACCACCACCATCCTCATCATCATCAACCACCATTATCATCAGCAGCAACAGCAGCAGAGAGAAGGAGAGCAACAGACAAGGGTGGTGGACATATGAGTGTTGCAGTATTTGTACGATGTGGTTGCTGTGCGACGACGTGTCTGTAAAAATCGACAGTTCCACTGCGTTCACGGTGGATGCTTTTCGGGGTTGTGTGTGACGCAGCAGTATTGCCTACTTTGTTCTTGTCGGGTCCGTCTGTGTTGGGATTGTATGCGCGTTCAGTGTGGGTGCTCACTCGTTTCGATCCCGTTTGGCCAAGGTTCGCGTCTGCACTTTCCTTCTTTGAGCTGCGTTCAGAGAGTCCGATAAGCCGCAGGAGGGACCACACAACGGTTACTGTTTCTGCAAATATGCGGGCGGACGTGTGTCCGCAGCCTGCGCAGTGTTCCGCTTCCACAGACCACGGGCCTATCTTCCTCAAGGTCCATTTGTATTCTCTAATAGACTGGCTGGCATTAACTTCAGCCCATCTGAGAATCTTTTTTAGGCATAGTTTAAAGTTGATTGCATACGAAACACCAAGTGGAAACCTTCCCCTGTCTAACAGGTGGATTTGCGTTAGATTCCAGGGAGAATAATATCCGGGGTATGGTTAGGATTAACGCTAGAAAAAGACGAGGTGATTACTATAACGTGGTGTTTATTGGCCTGAAGTTTTGGATTTTCTTTCGAACTCATCATCAGAAACAGTTGCAGAAAAGTGTAATTGGAGCACAATTTTCGTAGTATTTATAGGGCGTGGTTGCCAGACAACTACAGGCCTGCTATCACTCGCAGTCCTCGCGTTCATCGCTAAGGTCGTAGGTGATGCGATGATTGCTTTTTGGTCACTACCCGAGTCGTTAATAGAGTGATTTCATCACCGCTGTAGATCCTTGGCACGAAAATTTCTCGTCAATTGGGCTCTCTCTCTGATGATAGTTTCGAGAGAGAATCAGAAACGTCAGGCCCATAAACACCATGCTCCAGTGATCACTTCTTCGTCTTCTTCTTCTTTTTCTTCTTCTGGGTAAGGATTAAGTGTAGGCTTGAAGTTAATGTTTGCGTTCGGGCTAATGTTAGGGCTAGGGCTAGAACAGCAAGTTTTTCAAATCATCCGGAGAATATTTATTCATGACGTTTTTATGGACGCTCATTTTTTTCCTTTTTTTTCGTGTTTTAACGAGTGTACGTCTGGATAAAAAAATGCCCAAGCAATTACAAGACAGAACTTTCATCCCTGTGACGACCAATCGACGAAATCAAGCGAACACCTCTTTGTCCTACTAAAGTGTACCTCCAATGAGACCGAAAAGGACAAATTACAGGGAAATCCTCATGAGACCGTTCGGGACTCTCTCTTTCTTTGTAAATCACAGGTGCTCGACGTTAGCTGGACGTACTCATAGTTAAGGTAGGTTTGAAATAGGGTAGTGCTACGCATCGCAAGCGACTCATTCTGATACAGGGGGAGTACGGCCAGAGCAGCGGAGAATAAGAGCGTTAGACTTGACGCTTTGTGACCAAGGATCCTGGGGATTCAAATCCCAGACTGTCCAGGTATGGCATACCGACGACGATGACTAATGAGCCAAGTTTGTCACCCCAGTCTCCGTTATTTTTGTCAGTTCTACTTTCTGCATTTATATAGATGTTCGATGCCCCATAGATGCCCCATCTGGTAAACCCCAGTTGTGGGCCATCTGCGCCATCTGTGAGTGCAAATTTTTGTGTTTCGGGTTCCAGCTGGTAGTCAGGGTTATAAGTGGCTGAATGAAGGCCAATAAGCCCGAAACAGTTCTGCATCACGTTACCTCAAACTCTATCGTCCCTCTCTGAGATATTTTTGTATAAGAAGGTGAATATGTTCTTTGGGACAAATAGTAAACTTTATTAGTAAATTTTTGACGCTGGTTACCTAGGTTGTCGTCAGGCTAGAGTAAATGTGCAGAAAACAATTAAAATTTCAAAACCGCTTAGCAATCGATATGTGTTTGCGCCAATGAGCGGCTACCGTGTGTGTCATTCTTTATTGATTTGTTGTCATCTCTTCCATTTTCCATGGCATTTTTTTACACGGCCTCTAACTCATTGTGCCGATTTATGCATCATTACTCGGAATGCATTGTGTAAAAAATCTCTCGGCCTTTCTTGTAGGTGCAGTTTTCCGACAATGCGAGCTTTGTTCCAAGCGAAAGTGTGCCGTGATATCGAGGGTGTGCATGAGAACTTAGGACAGATGGTCACGCCACTTGACCACAAGTTGATGTTCATGAAGTCGTGTGGAGGCAGATTTCCCATCTGGCCACGATATACGGTATTACAGACATTGCATGGGATCTTTTGGACGGCTTCTTTCTTATCAAGATGACCAACCATATCCTGATTTACCATGTTTTTGTTTAAGGCACCTAATTTGAACTATAGTACTTTTTCTTTTGGCTTCTGTCACATCGGGTATCTATGTACAACATCTTAAGGGTTACCATTTTAGGAAAATAATTCTAACAGGTAGTTTAGCTGGACTAGGTAGCTTTCCTCATCAGAGCAATGTTCTTTTTCTCAGTATAGTAGACTTTTGAGAGATTGGGCCGTTGTCCGTATAGTGTAGAATTATTTTCGCATATGTTTCCTTGCGGTAAATGGATGTGTGTAATGTACCGTCAGTCTTTTGTTACACGAGATCATCCAGAAATGGGAGTTTATCCTCAACTTCTTTCTCTATTGTGAATGTTATCTCCGGATAGGGTGATTACTCTCAAAGTGTAGGATGACCTCAGAATATGTTTCTTTGCGGTAAACTGAGGTGTGGAGTGATCCATCAGTTTTCCGATGTACGAGGACATCCAGAAATGGGAGTTGTCCATCAGCTTCCGTCTCGAACGTGAATTCAATTCCTGGAAATGTTAAGTTTAGATTTTTTTGAGCAGGTCTAACAGTTCTTTTTTGATGATTACAAATGTATCATCTACGTAGTGCAGCCATAGTTTTGGTTAAACATTAGGGAGATCTATTGATTCTAATTGCTGCTTTATGGCCTCGGCCTGGACGCCGGATATTGTTGACAAAGGTCTAAGAGTTGGAGTAAAGCGTCGGTAGGTATATCAGTGGCGTAGGTCTGGACAAGTTCTTCGGTGCATTATTTCGCTAAATTAAGAGTGATCGAGGTGAAGAGCGAGACCACATCGAATGAAACCATTACCTCGTCAGGCGTAAATGTGATTCCTTTTAATTTGTCTAGAAAACTTTTTGAATCTTCAATGGAGCATTCAGAATTCTTTGTAAATTTATGGAGCTGGTGAAAAAGCCACTTTTAAATTGTACAGTTGGGTGCACCGATAAAGGAGACGCTCGGTCGCAGTGAGATACTAGTTTTGTGAATTTTTGGAAGAGCATTTATTTTTGCAATGGTGGGTTCTTCGTGTTTTAAGGATTTAGCAAGAACTTCTTATATTAATTTCCTTCCGGTAATGCGTTTTTATTGTTTTTTAATGCACGAGTTTTGAGATTTTGTGTGTTCTGCAGCCAAATAATTGTATGTTGAATCGTCTTTTAAGAGTGAAAGCATCTTCCCTGTGTATTCTTGTTTGTTTAGGATGGTGGTGGCACCTCCTTTATCGGAAGGTAGAGTGATTATGTATTTTTCTTGCTTAATTGCCTTTAGTGCTTTTCATTCATCGCCAGATAGTGTTGAGTGCTTACTATGGTTCTTCAAGGCATGTACAGTACTGCTGCGAATTGCAAACTGCTCTTCTTCTGTACGATTTGTTAACGATATGATTGATTCGAAGCTGGCAATGAAGTCAAGGTATTTGGAATCCGACGGATTCTACTTCACTTCTTTGCACAGCCCGTTTTCTCTGTTCTTGGTAGGACTATCAAGGATATGTTTATAACTTTGTTTAGATACATTGCATCATTGTGACTTTTATGAGAAATTCATATCCGGTTTTTCGCCAAAGATGCTTTTCTTTTTTAGTCGTTCTAGTTCTGCGATGTGCATGATGGTTTCCTGTAGTGTTTTAAATACGTGTGCAGGGAGTTGGTCATGGCAAAATTGCATGCTATGTTCTTTCTGCTCCTTGAATTCACGAAGTCGAGAGTGTGCGTCTGTTATGAATGCTCGAAGCATTTGAAAGCTGTAACGGAAAGCGCCTTGAAAGCCCTGAGATGACTTAATTTCTGGTTTTATCCTCACGGACTTCGGCAGAATCTTGTTGTTTCGATAACGGTGTAAAAAGAATAATTGTTCTCACGTTAAAGTTTCGCGAATTGTACACTTTTCCCATCGTCGAGCATAAAGCAAAACATTTCGCTCAAAATTCGTACGTATGTATTGAAATACAGGCATCCCAAGATATTCAATAAAAAAAGACGAAATTATTTAGGGAAAATATAAATTTAATGGGTAAATTTTCTAGACTAGTCCCCCAGCTCGTCGTCAGACTACGGGGTGTGTACAGGAACAATTAATTTATTAAACATATTTAACAAAATATTCTACGGTTGGACGAAATCCAAACCAATACGCGTTGAGTGCATTTTTTCATCCTGTCATGATTGGTGCTGTGTGTTTGAACTTGTCTTTAACGATTTGTATGTGGCATCCAAATCGATATGCCGTTTGATGCATGGCTCATCTGAGTGCATTGCTTACAGGAATTCACGGCCTTTTCTGGTTGGACAGGTGCCAACAATCCGTGTTTTCTTCCATGCGTTGCCGTGAACTCCTGGAAGCAATGCACTCAGATGAGACATGCATCAACCGGCATATCGATGTGGATGCCACATACAAAATCGTTAAAGAAAAATGTAAACACGCAGATCCAATCATGACAGAATGACAAAATGCACGCAACGCAAAAATATCCTTCAAGTTAAATGTCTTTACAAGTGTTTCGGTTTTGAGTTCCAGATCGTCCTTGAGATAGTGATGAATACTTCACGATTTGCATTGCCCATAAATATAGATGCTGTACTGTGCGCTTATCCAAGACTTCAAAATAAGATATTGCTTAAAAGCATTTACCGAGCTTCTGAGCTCTTAAGCATTCTTTAACATTTAGGTGGCTGTTCAGGTCGTACTTGCAGGCTCCCCCAAACATAAAACCTCATCGCCGAGCAAAATCAACGTCCATAACAAATTCTGGCAATAAATGCAATCAAATAAAAAATTTCTCACTTTACCTAGCTCTTTCGCTAATGGATCTTTACGTAACTTTCCCTTCTTCCAAGGTGCGTTCAAAGTAGAAATTTGGACAAGTGAACAGTTTTTTTCACTTCCCTGAATATTAATATAAATTTTTCTGCTGCATATGAAAGAACTCACTTTACTCTTTATGTGTGAGCCTTTTTCAATATATTTGTTTACTTATGGTTGTTAAAGAACTGACTTTCATAATCAGCGATCGGTTGTACAGTGTATTTATGATAATGGAGTAGGGCACTGATTTGAATTCCCAGATTAAGGTATAATGGTGGAAAGGATGAAAAACCGGACAATCAATCAGTATACTCGTCTGGGTGACCAACTCCAACCTTGGTTAGGAACAGGGTCACACCTTGAGCAAACAGTGCTTTTGAAGGGAAAAGGGACATGCTTTAGGGTAAGGGTTTAAGCTGTTTAGGGTGAAGCTTTGCGGTAGTAAGAGAGATAGGTGTGAAATATTATGTTTTGGCTAGGGAAAAAGTTTATTAAGTTTAGGATTAGGGTGTGGGTGAACAATTTGGTTTAACTTGGGGTTGAGATTTGGGGTCAGATTGGAATGGGCTAAAATTATGTAAGATCTAATGTTTAGGTATTCTTAATTCCACCTGGACTTCCTTACCAAGCGTTAGTTCCCAACTCTTGTTTACTGACATTTCCACGTGTGTTATATGTTTCCATTACACCCGTAAACTCACTTTTATTCACTACGACAGACCATATGACGGCAACCAACTTTTTTACCAGAAAGGATATGAAGCCATTGAACGATGGTGGAGCAAGATGAAGGTTTTGACAGTGGGCAGTACTGCACACCCTCCATCCGAAGTAACCATGCACCTAATAAAATGATTTTACAGAATTCGTCAGAACAAAACATTGCAGCAGGTGAGACGAATAAACGCAAATATGTATAGTCAGTTGGCTTTGAGTGAGAGGGTTTGTTGGAAGTCACAGTTATTTTCCATCTACTTGGAGCACAATCTTCTCTTAAGAAGTGCAATTTGGAAGGCCCAACGAGCTGCCTATTCAACTATCATTGAGTCCGAGGGCGTAAAGCTACCTGCAGTTTTTGCGCTCTACACAAACAGGAGAGACTCATCCATCGTTTTCAAAAGTTCTGAGAAACGCCGGTGACATAACAAAAACCGTTTGAGAGCAACTGTCATTGCAACTCGAACAAGTACTATCCTGTATTAATGCATTTAGGCACAGTCTTTGTGCACGTTTAGACCTGCTCGTAGAACGAACTAGCCATATTGTTTTTCAGTGACGGATGACAACAAATTGTGTTTGAGACTGCGTTTTAGACCGGTCCCCTCCTCCCCCTCCCTCTTCATCATGGCAGAGATGACCTACTAATTCGCTGTGATGAAATGACCGTTTCAGTTTGCCACCAGATAACATTTTAAGTTAGCAATTTTTTTCAATAAAAATGTCAGTTTTTAATGAAAAATTGTGATTTACTTAAGGCTGGACACGAGGATAACCACCCACCTCCTTTATCAAGGGTATACGTTTTCTCTTGTCATTGCAAAATATTTGACTGACTTTTTGGAGTCAATTTTGAACCCGTAAATAGAGGCGGCATCAGATACGGGTGATTCTTACACAGAGGTTTGCAGTATTTATAGGATGCATTCGCCGTGCTACTGCTTACAACTAACGGTTCCTCCTTCCTCGAGAATGATTTCTCTCCGGTGCGCAAATTGCTTGCAGGTCGTTTTCTGTGGAAATTTATTCACTCGGGCTTGGTGTGACGTTACGATTACTCGGCTCACCGGCACTGGCATTGTAAAAGGGCCTTATGCAAATCCTAGTTTCCAGGTATTAGTAAATAGTAGTAGATATTCACAGACAGAAAACCAGTGGCAGTAAGTTCCTAGCTTGTCTCGTGAAATTTTACCTGATACTCGATGTTTTTTTAATCGAACGGTATAAGGTTGCTTATGGTGAAGCATTGTCCCAGTTACGTCAGAATGTAGGCTTTTAAAAGAACGTCATTCTGATCACCTGCAAAAACCACACTCTTTAAAATATTTTCTTTTTAAGTTACATGCTCTTTTATCTTTTAATTTTTGAGGACCCTATAAATTTAAATAAATATTTCATTAAAAAAATACACCAAATATTTTTACTCATTTTATAACGAATAACGGCTAAAAAAATCTAATTGAAGAAAGAGTACCTTGAGGAAAATTGTGACTCCATAACTAGCATGAATATTTGCCAGCAATTCTCGATGTATTTTATAGAAAATGTGCATAGAAATATCGTTTCTTACATTTATTTGCTAGAAAATTGGGTTTGCTTTAAAGTTTATATTTGAAAATGTGTATCCTTCGGTTTAATAACTTCGCTACTTATGAGGTAGGTAATTTAAGATTGTGAAATATCTTTCAAAAACCTAGTTTCTATCTGTTTATGAATACTCCTAAGGAAAAAACAAGCTAAGCCCTATTCTTTGAAGACCTATATCAGCCCTTATTTTAAAAAAACATAGAAATGGGTGCATAGCTGAATCAGTTTTAAGGTCAAATTGAGACGTCTATTTCATAAACATGTAGCATTCAGTAAAAAATGCTTCAATCTCCGCCACCCATGGACAAAACGGAACCCCGTTATCTAAGTTTGGGGTGGTGTAGATTCCACCCTCTTGGGGCCATCATTGTCACAGATCCCACACATAAAAAATAACAATCTACGGGATTAACGAGCTTCAAAGTGTACTTCTAGTGACTACTGGAGAACAGAATTTCTTTTATGGAAAAGATCCACTAACGAATTACTTCTTAAAACAATTGTTGCCAGTGGCATGGTCATTTCTGCCTAATGGACCGTCACCAGCCAATGAAATCCTCATTCTATATTCCACCGAGGTTGACCTGTATACCCGGCAGCTCTCTGTTAGCTCCACCTGAGATTACTTAAAAATCGGACATTGAAGGCGTTCAGTAGAACAGAACTAAAACACCGCGCTTTATATCATTTTTATTAACTTTTCATGGAGCAATTAAATCGTGATGCTATTTTAAGAACTTTTAGATTGTGCAAGTGCAAAAACCATGAAACTGAATTTTAAAAAAATTAGCACACGATCCGTCGGAGAACGCTTACTGACGCATATCAGCGGGTGGGTCTGTTTAAGAACCTAAAGTACATCAAAGAAGATTCCGCATAAATGTGAGAAATGAAAAAGTACGGTCCTATCGAAGAGAAAGTACCGCCGAACTTTTATTGTTTATTTCCAAATCTCTACTCAGCAAAACCATATCCATCTCAGACGAGCAACGTGGAAGATAGTGTTAGTTCCTAAACTGCACAAAATGCTTTTGACAAGAGTGCAGTTTTGCTAGTTAAAGCTAGATGAAGCCAGTTATTCCTAGCAAAAAGACCCGAAACGGCACCAGATTTTTTCGCTTATATGCCACCCCACTTGCAGGACACGGGAAGTTGAAAGCCCCAGGGAATACGGGCGGCCTTGCGCTAACATCTGGGAAGGGTAACTTCCTTCATTTTCGAACTCTAACAGTAACCCTGGATTAAACCTCAACGGTTATATTCACACAAACCCTAGCCCTTATCTTGACCCTATCAGTAAGCCTAACCACTCCTAACCCCAACACCTATCTTTCTGGAATTTGAAGCAAATCCATCTGTTGGCTAGGCGATTCCTGTCCACTTTTCCTTCCAGGGGCTTTATACACAACCTCTACAAAATAAATAATATATTTCAAGTGAAATAATTCAAACTTCCGGAAAAATTGAATAAAACTTGTTTACAAATTCACTTTTGGACTTCATGTTGCGCTGTTCACTGGCCAAGAAACAGCATGGAATGTTTGCAGTAATGCACAAATAAACAATAAAACCTCGAATATCTCATGTTGCAGTGTAACAATTCCTCCAGCTAGTCCTCAAGTGCTAGCAAACTTTAAGACTAAAGTTGAGAAACTGAAGGAGCTAAACTAAATGCATATTTGTCTGGATTTGAGAAAATAGAAGGGAGTCTGCTGATGATCATAGTAAATATGTTGGGACTTTTCGTTTCCGCAAAAGTGTCGCTGGCTGGGGAATAATCTTAGAAAACAGTGCGATACTTGTAAACTTAAGATATAGTATAAATAAAGGCATTATTTTCCCTTCGATATTGAGCCTACCTGACGGTTTATTAATTCCTCCGGGACATCCTCAAGAGATATCAGACTTTAACATTCAATGTGAAGAAAATGTCTTCCATAACTGAAGAAGTTAAAATAATTGCGTTTTTACCCTGATTTTAGAAAACAACAAGGTTTTTACTGATAATCATAATAAATAATTTTGGCCTTTTTGTTCCGCAATTTTTTTAGGACCGTAGGAGCTAGTCCACCGCTGACGGCATTCTAATGCGCGAGAAATATTTTGGGATCATTCTGCACTTAAATAATCTTTCAGCATTTCAGGTTGCATTACATGGGATAGGCCAGGCACTGTATTTCGATCAGGTTAGGTTGGAAAGACACCAGGTTTAAATTTGCCTGCCGTTGACTATGGTCGTTCCAACCTGATTCTAGGACAAACAGTTATGTTGCCGATTATTCCTCGGCGTTAGTATGTTTTTCCCTTTAGCTACCCCAATTTTAACTGGGGAAAATCTTGGCGTTAACTGATTATTGGTTTTTGTGCCATTATGTGAGATGAGGCTAGAAACGTGTTCTGCCACTAGCTGAAAAGTACCATTTCTATATGCAAATTGCGCCAGATCGGTGAGCGACCGATAGGGGCTGAGCTGATGGTTCACGATCAGAACGCTAAATCTTGAGAAGATTGGTGAGATCCCAACTTGACTACGCGGTTGGGGCATGGAGACCTTGGATGCAACAGACTTACCGTAGAGGAGAAAGAGTTCAGCGACGATTTTCCAAAGTACTCATGAGCAACCCATCGCGTGAAATTTTAGCCATAATTACGAGCTATGATGTCCATTAGAGTGGTTTACATCGTTTGGTTTGGAAAATTCATTATTTTGCGAAGCCGAAATATTGCAGTCACGCCAAAACGTCGGCTTTGAAAGGTCCTTTTTTCCCGCCTGCCTGCAGCATCCACACTTCGCAAAAATTGACTGTTTCTAATCTATTTTTGATGTCCTTCTAAGTGAAAATTCACGTTGTAGAAAAAAATATGGAAAATATCCTCTCGTTTTCTCATCTGGCATAAAGTTAGGGCTTCTTAAAGGGTGTCATTCTGTTTCATATACGTTTATCGATTCTCAGCTAATATTTATCCCAGCCTACCCTTTAGGTTTTCCAAAGTGGAACTTGTGCACTTGCATGCTGCTATAGAGTTATCATCTAGCGTTCCTAACCTTTTTGCGATGGAAGTAGATGAACCTCAATAAACGGAGAGATAAGACGTTAATTGAATAGCCATTTCATAATTTAAATTCTTCCACAAAGAAAGAAGACCCAATTTACTACCAAATGTGTACAAGAAAGGATACCTTTGCCTACGTTTGCTCTTAAATGAAGTTTGACTTAATAAGAATATCGAAACTAGATATAAAAAGTCACAGTAAATGAGTATTAATTTTTGCTGACTGGAGTTGGTGTAGATGGCCGGAAAAAATGCACATTTAACAGTCAAAAGTTTTGGTTTGATTTAAATATATTTGGTCAACGCGGCAGAATCATTAATATTCCAGCTCAACCTAAAATATTTGGGCCAACTCATGAAATATTAACCAAAATTCTGAAATTTGGTTTCGATTCGGTACGATTAATTACGTAGCATGGTAATATTGATTATCATGCCACATTATCCAAAATCAATTCATTCACGTCAAGACGCAGCATTTTAAGGAGCTTCTATTTGGTTGCCTACTAAATGTTTGCTCCTTAAAAATGACCCTCCATATATATATATATATATATATATATATATATATATATATCTATATTGAGTTCCGATGCATTTAGATAGTAACATGTATTTTCTAGAAAACCGTGCATAAAAGTTTGCATATTTATGCTAATTTGATAACCAAATAGATCTAGGTCAAAGTTGGGGTTACAAGAAGGGGTTTCAATTCAAGAATAATTTTGATTCCAGCTTTCCAAAGCAGGCTACAAGTAAGGAAAATCCTCAATTTCTCTAAGCCATTTGGAAGATCATAGTAATTATTATAAATGGTTTTTGTGAATGTACACTTGATAAGCATTATAAATAAATGTTCAAAAACCGTTTAAAACCGCAAATGCCATTCCTTTGCATTTTAGATTTGAAGCATGAGCGAGTTTTTTTACCAAACGAGTATATTAAACGATATAGTTTAGCATAAATAAGTAGGCTTTTTATCGGAGTGCAGTTCTTGTACTCGGCGGTAGAGAAACTTTTGTCTTGACTGAAGTAAATGAGGATTATGCTATACGACATTTAACATTACAACCCTACTTAAGAGGTCGTTTCGGATCGATAAAATTTCAGAATTCTGATTAATATTTCATCAGATAGATCACTGACTGTACGTGCGATGTACTTGGTTCTTCAAAATTTGCCTGGGATGCAGATAAGAAAATATCTAGGCAATTAACCGCACCTGAAATTCGCCCTTAAAATCCTGCTCGATTGAGCAAAGATCAGGCGGGTAAGAAAATATCGATTTAGATGAAAAATGATGCAGTATTTTCACGATTGAAACGAACACCAGTAGATCTGCTCACAACCAGTTTTCCGATGTCTGGTTTTGGTAGAACAAATGCTTTCTTTTTAATACAGAACATTAAAAATGAGGATAGCTAGCAAATGGGAACACTGTCATCTGAAGTACTTGCTAAAGTCGCTCACCCGTAAAGTAATCTATTTTGCAGGAACACGCCAGGCTTTTCAGTTATCTGCTCAAGAGCGCAGAAAGCCATTCGTGCTGCTGCAGCCTACATCGGCTTTTCGGTGCTAGCGCCACATTTGGCTCTAGTGCTCAATAGCCCAACTTATTATATTTTTATTCGAAAATTATTTAAAAATGTATCCTAGCATCTGAGTTCCTTACTCTCAGTGCTGTGCCAATCGGCAGTCATTACTTAAGCAGTTCTGTGCTCTTGCTTCTCTTCAATAATTCACAGTGACATTGAACTTTATGATTTTGGCTTAAAAAACACTGCATCATCTGTCCTTTAAAGCTTTCCTGAAATACTCAAACGTCAGTTTGCATATGCGTTGATCCTAAATTAAGTGAAATAAAGCACGAAATGTCAGGATTGAAAAAACGTTTATTCAACAGAAGACAGAACTCCGACGGAAAATTCAATTGGAATGAATGAGAGGGCTTCTCTCGGCAGGATACCGGTATTGGAACGCCAAATCGAGGAGCACTGAGATTTTATCCAATGTCAACCGAAATGCTGAAACGTGTTTTTGATTCGAACAAAATAATTGCACGAGGTTGTCCTATTGATCTCCGTTTAGCCTATTCCCAAAATATTTCATACACGACAGGATGCCAGCTCATTAAAAAAACTGCTTCTGGACCGCTTGCAAAAAATTATACTCTCTAAAAATGGCTACTTATGTAGTAAGTATTTTTTCATAGATTTTCAATTCCCTTTTTCATTTAAATATGTTATATCGAACAAATGCACAAAATATCCTTTTTTTACTTGTTTAGTACCTTATTACACCTTTAAATTGATTGCTTGAAGAAAGCGTATCGTTCGGTTTTTAAAAAGCTTCTTAAGTTTTTAATAATTTTTAATCCTATCGGCTGCTGGACTTCAGTTCAAGGTTGCAAAAATACATTCTGTATACATGCTGTTTAAGAAAAAGGAGATACTTCTCTACAGTAGGAGGAAGAATTCAAATAGTTCTCAGAAAATTTTGCAATGGATGTGGAGCATGTTGTAAACTTTTATAGGCATCATCAATGAAATGACGGATACGATGCATTATGAAGAACGTTTCACGGTTTTAAAAAATCTCCTAATTTGAAACTTTGTAAAAACCAAAAGATACGCTTTCTTTAAACATAAAATTTAAAAAGGTCTAATTAACTATTAAACGGGTGATGAATGAATATTTTTGTACACGTATTCTGCATAATATTTTTTGAATGAATAAGGGCATAAAATCCATGAGAAAAGTGCATACTACTTAAATAGCTATCCTTTTACAAGATATGGTTTTTGCCAGCGATCAGAATGAAGCTCGTTCACAAGCTTATGCCCTGAAATTGCTGAAATATCTAAGGAGAAGCTGCATGATACTAAATATGCTAGTCCTACTTGGGTAATTTTTTAAAAACTAAAACACATTTCCGAATTTTGGTGGACAGTTCATTAGATAGGGAATCTAATCTAAATATAAAAGTGTGACCTAAAACATAAAAAAGGAAGAAATTTACAAAACATTGGAAATCACTTACAAACCAGCATCAAAAAATTTACCAGAGCTTTCAAATATTAAGAAACAACACCAAGTAAGTTTAAATTTAAAGAAAATGTGAAAAGTAATAGAATTATGTTGAGAAATATTAAACTTTTGATAAAAATGGCGAATTCTGAAGGCCTGTACAATCGCAGTAAATGTGACAAATAAATTTAAATGGAGTTCTTAGGTGTTAGCGCAAATATACCATGTTGTGTATATTAAGATAACTATCCATTCGTTAAATTAATTTATTGATATTGCTGATATTGGATTACAATAAGTTTCCGATCGTCCCAAAAAGGCCGGTCAATACTTCACGATTTTCCTTATTTGAAATCGATTTGAAATAAAGATAGATGCTATTCTATGTGTTTATCAAAACCTCCAACATAAGATAGTTCTTAATAACATTGTCCGAAGAAGGGAGCTTTTTGGATATTCCTTCTAATGGAGATAGCCGTTTATATCATATTTTTAGTTTCACCCAAAAATGAAAACTCGTTGCCGAGAATAATGAGCGTCTGCAAGAAAAATCGACAAGTAATATGCCTAAGACCAATTATAAAAATGTTTTATAATAGGTAACCTGTCTACAAAGCACGCTAACGAGATTCTTTGCTGAGGAATATACGCAGGCTTCATCTTTCTCCAAGGAAATTAAAGGTGAAACTGTTGAACATTGATCAGTTTTTTTGACGTCCCTGAAAACAAATGATACATTTGCCACTAAAAATGAAAAAGTTCACTTTTCGCGTTATAGTAGAGCGTCTTTTGTTACATTTATTAACTTTAGCGGCCCATTTTAAAACTGCAAACACACAACACAATATCCAAATATATTCTTCGATTTTGAAAATATTTCTAATCTTCCGTCCATCGCGTTGGTAAATACCGGATTAGCGGAAACTGTATTATGCAAAAAAAGCATTCTATCGAATACTTCCGGTTTAACATAAGTGTTTCTGTAGTCCATCTCCAGAGAATCTGGTACGTTTTTGTTAACGATTTTCATTTTCACAGAATTAAAACAAAAATACTAGTAAACATGATTGTTCCTGCGTTTTGTGGCAAAATAACATCAGCAATTTTCACAAATTATTTCTTAAGTTTAATACTTGGCTTGCTTTTGGAAAACAATGCGATTCCTGACACTTGCCTTCACTAGTTTTTTTGAATTAAGATCCAAAATTTCTTGTTCCAGAAGGAATTTATTTGAAACTATTAATGTTCTTTTATAGTGCAATGCACAAAAACGATGAACTTTGCTCTGTACTGGTAAATATCATTGGTAATTTCTTGGATGTCAGGCAACGTCCAATTTCACACAATTCCTACCAGTTTTCTTCCAATACGTACGCTAAAACCTGTTATGTTCCTTAGTAAAAGGCCTTTTGGGCCTCAAATCCACTCAACAGACGAAAATAACAAGACCAAAGGTACGCCTAAATACTCAGTCAAACTTTGGTCACGCCTTTCACGAGTTAGGTCATCTACTGTACATTGTTTCATTCAACGTTTTGATTCAAACTCATAGACATTTCCGCACTGAACTCAGGCCCTGTGGTATGTACTGGGAGCATCTTGGAAATCAAGTGAAGGTTGCTCTGGACCAATCCAATTGCAGGTCGAACCATGCTTGTCCTGAGCTGACTTGTGGCGGATCATGTCAAATAATCCAAAGATGACCGCTTCGGCCTCGCTTGTCCTGGTCTAAGCTACAAATCGCTTCTCACTGAGAGCTCCAGGTTGCGTTTCCAAGACACGTTGGAGGGGTCCGCTGCCTCTCCGCAATATAACCTACTGGGCGCATCCACTCAACAACATGTACAGGGATCTTTCGAGATTCAAATCATAATGTAACCTTCTGCACGCTGTTTTTTGGGAAGGTTCGCAAACAACATTGGTCCCAAAATTGCTTATATGCTTCTCATTCACCACAGAATTCTTGAATTGGAAACCTTCCCCCTAACATTAACCGTAATCTGCATTCTTAAACCTTATTTCCTTGGAACTAAGCGCAAAACAATCTGTCTTACGGATTGCTCTGTTTCTGTGTCCTGGTGGATCCCATAAGCGATTTCTACCACAGATTTTCAAGTGTTAGCTAAAACTCAGAAAATGTGAGCATAACCATTCCTTCATTAAGGCCAAATATAGCGGGGTGTATCAAAAGGAGAAAGCACCCCAATACAGGAAACATGTTGAAGTGTCTAGACTGGGTTGTTGTATAATACACAATAAAGGTCTTCAAAATAGGCAGGCGAATATTGCCGGCGAAGACAAGGGAGGCTGGAATAGCCATTTCTGGCTTATTAGCCGTCGTCAGCCAGTCATACCCAATCCCAAGTGTGGCACACCTGGGATTCGAAACCGCAACATTTGGTACTTGAGTCGAACGATCTACCGTTGAGCCACGGGTTCGTTGCTTTGTCGGTTGCCGTCGGGAATATGATGATAGAGTGTGGCTCACCGATCTGCTTAAGGAACAATTATGTTCCAGTTTACCCTGGAACTCAGACAAGAGCCATCACAAACGGTCGCGTAGCGACGTGTAGCATATGTTGATAATGTGAAACCGACAAAGACAAGGGAGACCGGAATGGCCATTTCTATCTTATTAGCCATCATAGCCAGTCATACCCAATATCAAGTGTGAAACACCTGGGATTCGAACCAGCAACCTTTGGTAATTGAGTCGAACGCTCTACCATTGAGCCACGGGTTCGTTGCTTTGTCGGTTGCGATCGGGAATATGATGATAGAGTGCGGCTCACCGATCTTCTTTAGGAACAATTATGTTCCGTTGTACTCTGGAACTCAGACAAGAGCCATCAAAAACGGTCGCGTAGCGACGTGTAGCATATGTTGATAATGTGAAACCGACAAAGACAAGGGAGACCTGAATGGCCATTCCTGGCTTATGAGCCATCATCAGCCAGTCATACCCAACCCATGGTGGTGCACCACCCGAGGATCGAATCCGTGACTCATAGAACAGAAGTGCAACGCTCTAACCATTGAGCCACGTGCTCGTTGTCTTGCCGGCTTTGATCGGGAATATTTACTTGCCTTCCACGATGAACGCTCACCGATTGCTAACGTCAATCACTCGTTCCGCTCTGCCGGTTTCAGTTGGGACGACTGCTAATAAGCCATTTCAGTCTCCCTTGACTTTGCCTGCAATGTGCACTTGCCTATTTTGTAGATATTTTGTTAGCCATCGGTGAGCGTTCATCAACGAATGCAAGTCAGTATTCCTGATCCGAACCGGAAAGACAAGGAGCCCGTGGCTAAATGGTTAAAGCGTTGGCCTTCTGATCAACGGGTTGCAGGTTCAATCCTCGGGTAGTGCACCACCTGGGATCGGGTATGACTGGCTGACGACGTCTAATAAGCCAGAAATACCCATTCAAGTCAGCCTTGTCTTTGCCGGTTATATTAGTCTGTCTGTTCTGCTAATAGCCGCTGAGTGGCTGCTGGAGGGGCTCACGAGTGAGCCTCAATGCAGACCGGAACGAGTGCGTTCCGTTAGCGATCGGAGAGCGTTCATCAGTGAACGACCATATTCCCTATAGCCATCTGCACCTACTCTTAGGGTTTTAAAATCTCATCTAAAGGTAATCATATATTATTTACATCCCGACTTGATTGAAATACTTCGGAATTGTGCTGAATGGTAATTTATTTTGCAATCCCACGTGCCTACTATTTTTGAATCAAAACACGCTGCTGAATTTGGGCTCATATTTCATTAGGTTACATATTCATTGTATTTTGTTAATGCAATAGAATCTACAGAGGTTGCTTACTTGATTTGTCAAAGCCTGTTTCCAAGCTGCGGTCCATTAAGGTAATGCAAATCAACGAAATCTTAAACAGAAATAAACATGTCGTTTGGCTTTTGAAGGCATTCTGTCTAGAACAAGGCAGGTTCAATATCGAAGGCAACCTAATGCCTTTATTTATGCTATATCTATCTAAATGTGTGCCCCCTAAACGGGCCACGTGGTAAATGCGTTAAACCAACACGGGGGTCAGATCAGGGCACGGCAGACGTTATTCGATTTGCGCTCCAATAACAAAAACCGAACATAGGGTGGGGGGGGTGTGGTGGCACGCCTGGGGACCCAGCCGCGCCAGTCAACTGCCCCTTCTCTCGCCTCCGGTCTTCTTGATTCTGTCATGACACCGAGCTCAGGTGGGGGAGGAGAGAGTGCGATAGCTGCAGCGCAAGGTTGCAATCACTTAAAACTAATCCAAGCGCAAGGCATCGTCTCTGCACTACCATGGTGTGTAGCATACGGTGGACATCGTCGGACTACGACGACCGAACTGTCGTCGTGATCTATATGTTGGCTCATCACCTCATCCAATCCTTGTGAAGAAGTATGCGTTTTCACCATAGTCCACTTTGTGGTCCAGATAAGCTTTTCTGGTTTCAGGGTGTTGCCTTATAATGCAATGCTTGCATTGATGGCACTTAAAAGTAGGATTTCGATCTATCTGTCTGTCCGGCAACATGCCTGCAGCCCACATTACCTCGAACTTTAGTTATTCATTTTCAAAACCTTTTCTTATCTTGTGGGACTCATTAATGTTCGTAGTTTTCTGGTGCCCTTTTTGTAAATTTTAAATAGTTCCTTATGACCTGAGACCTATCCCTAATTCCAGTGAGATTTTCTCCTTTAACTGTCTTTTTTACATCAAATGAGTTTTCAAACTTTCCTTAGCTAAGGTCTACTCGTGCGGTAATGAACAATTCTAGTAGGTTAAACCTGAAGAATAGAAACCTTGATTGAGCTACCAGCTGTTTAAATGCTGCACGCACACTGAAGATATGTTCTCAACCTTCTCCCCGAGAAAAAACAAAGAATTCACGATTTGTTCTTTACTAAATACTTTATTGGGTCCAAATTTCAGCTAGTCAAATTTCTAGACATTTGAAGCTTACCATGTCTGTAGATTTGATAGAGAGGAAGTCAACGGTAGGCATTGCATATTTAAAGGATTAACTCGGAAAAGAGATATACGATCGACAGAACAAGAAGTTTAATCAGTCTTCTTTTAGAATTCTCACTCGCAACAATCACCACAGTGTTCAGAATATAACGCTTTTGGCCATGGAATTTGGTGCATTCTGGAGGTGCAAGAATTACACTTTCTACAAAATTAATGGACCGGTGGTGACCGGTGTTGGGGTCACTGGGACACTGAAATCGATACCTTGCAGGGTGTTTAACGCAAGTCAAGTTCAATATCGAAGGGAACGTAATGCCTTTATTTATACTATATCGTAAGTTTACAAGTATCGCACTGTTTTCTAATATTATTCCCCAGCCAGCGACACTTTTGCGGAAACAAAAAGTCCCAACATATTTACTATGATCATCAGCAGACTCCCCTCTATTTCCTCAAATCAGGGCAAATATGCATTTAGTTTAGCTCCTTCAGTTTCTCAACTTGAGCCTTAAAGTTTGCTAGCACTTGAGGACTAGCTGGAGGAATTGTTACACTGCAACATGAGATATTCGAGGTTTTATTGTTTATTTGTGCATTACTGCAAACATTCCATGCTGTTTCTTGGCCAGTGAACAGCGCAACAGGAAGTAAAAGTGAATTTGAAAACAAGTTTCATTCAATTTTTACAGCTGTTGAATTATTTACCTTGAAATATATTATTTATTTTGTAGAGGTTGTTTATAAAGCCCCTGGAAGGAAAAGTGGACAGGAATCGCCTAGCCAACAGATGGATTTGCTTCAAATTCCAGAAAGATAGGTGTTGGGGTTAGGAGTGGTTAGGCTTACTGATAGGGTCAAGATAAGGGCTAGGGTTTGTGTGAATATAACCGTTGAGGTTTAATCCAGGGTTACTGTTAGAGTTCGAAAATGAAGGAAGTTACCCTTCCCAGATGTTAGCGCAAGGCCGCCCGTATTCCCTGGGGCTTTCAACTTCCCGTGTCCTGCAGGTGGGGTGGCATATAAGCGCAAAAATCTGGTGCCATTTCGGGTCTTTGTGCTAGGAATAACTGGCTTCATCTAGCTTTAACTAGCAAAACTGCACTCTTGTCAAAAGCATTTTGTGCAGTTTAGGAACTAACACTATCTTCAACGTTGCTCGTCTGAGATGGATATGGTTTTGCTGAGTAGAGATTTGGAAATAAACAATAAAAGTTTGGCGGTACTTTCTCTTTGATAGGACCATACTTTTTCACTTCTCACATTTATGCGGAATCTTCTTTGATGTACTTTAGGTTCTTAAACAGACCCACCCGCTGATGTGCGTCAGTAAGCGTTCTCCGACGGATCGTGTGCTAAAATTTTTTTAAATTCAGGTTCATGGTTTTTGCACTTGCACAATCTAAATGTTCTTAAAATAGCATCATGATTTAATTGCTCCATGAAAAGTTAATAAAACTAATATAAAGCGCGGTGTTTTAGTTCTGTTCTACTGAACGCCTTCAATATCCGATTTTTAAGTAATCTCAGGTGGAGCTAATAGAGCGCTGCCGGGTATGCAGGCCAACCTCGGTGGAATCTAGAATGAGGATTTCATTGGCTGGTGACGGTCCATTAGGCAGAAATGACCATGCCACTGGCAACAATTGTTTTAAGCAGTAATTCATCAGTGGATCTTTTCCAGAAAAGAAATTCTTCTCTGCAGTAGTCACTATAAGTACACTGTAAAACTCATTAATCCCGTAGATTGTTCTTTCTTATGTGTGGGATCTGGGACAATGAAGGCCCCAAGAGGGTGGAATCTTCACCACCCCAAACTTAGATAACGGGGTTCCGTTTTGTCCATGGGTGGCGGAGATTGAAGCATTTTTTACTGAATGCTACCTGTATATGAAATAGACGTCTCAATTTGACTTTAAAACTGATTCAGCTATGCACCCATTTCTATAGATTTTTTAAAATAAAGGCTGATATAAGTCTCCAAAGAATAGGACTAAGCTTGTTTTTTTTCCTTAGGAGTATTCATAAACGGATAGAAACTAGGTTTTTGAAAGATATTTAACAATCTTAAGTTACCTCATAATTAGCGAAGCTATTAAACCGAAGGATACACATTTTCAAACATAAACTTTGAAGCAATTCCAATTTTCTAGCAAATAAATGTAAGAAACGATATTTCTATGCACATATTCTATAAAACACGTCGATAATCGCTGTGCACGTAGCTGTTTACTGAACTTGGGAAATGTGTTTTCAAGGACAAAAATATACTTGATTAGTGTTTTTATACGGGATACAGCGATGGGATTTCCTTCTTACCCATTGTACTTAACAAGAAAAAGATCGCTTTGGCATCTAAGATTAATTTAATAGGAGAGACATATAAGAACTGACTGGATTGAAATTCAAGTGGTTTAGCATTTGAGACGAGGGTATCATTGGCCTATGCTTGTCCTTGAGCCATAAATGGCCAGTTTAGTGTCAATATTCACTTTCTAATTGCTGCGAGGAGGCTAGTTTCAAGAGGGAAAGAGAAAGAGACACGATCGCCAGAGCAAGAGTTTTACTTGCATGCCATTTCGGCTTCCCTCTTGGCCAGAAACAGTCGCAGAAAATGGACTGTGAAAGTCTCGGATATATTCAGGTATCAGTCGACTGTCCTAGCCTTTTAGGCAACCCGACAGGGGATTGAGCACAGTGGCTGATAACACTAGACTTCCCGTTTACGCGTACTACACACAACATGGCATCCGTACATGTTAACCGTATACAATAAGGGCGACATATGATTGCCTTGTATGCCAATGCTATTAAGGTTGCAGTAAGAAGGAGCCACTAAAGCCTGGTCCTTTGCATTTCGCACAACTTGTGAAGGAGCCACCTACACGGTAGTTCAACCGTAGATTTCGATGAGGTCCACCATATGCTCTAGAGCAGTGTGGTGCAGGTACGGTGACTTGCGCGTGACTGAGTTTAACGTGATAGTAGACTTTCGCTGCATCTACCGCACCCAGCGCAGGCACCCAGTCTTCCAACAATTCCCGCTCCGCCTTATTGCTGACCCGCATGTTCGTGAAATTTAATTCGTTGCCTTGCTCTGGATTGTGAGTAGCGAGTTGAGAAAGAAGGTCACTTCTCCAAGCTGCCCCTTTGTACTCTATTAGTAGTGAGCTCATTTCGTCCCAAAGATGCCGTAGTTCTCTTTCCCATTTCTCCAGTTCACAACTATCCGCGTTTTTGCGCAATCGGGTGGGTGCAATGTTAGTTGAGAGCCTGAGTTATTTAGTCGCCTTCCTATACACCACGGTCTTGCGTATGACGAGGGTTGAGTGAGAACTTACCAAGTACTCACGAAGCCCACCTTTCTGACGTTCATACCACCTGGGCTAATTCGATGAAGTGCCGAGTCCTTAGCCATTTGATTGAATTAAAGATACTTTATCGGCTTTTCATCACTCACATCGTTTATTGAAGTAGCGAGATGCAAGCCAAGCTTCCATCAAGGGGAATGGCAAATAACAGGGTTCCTTGGTACCTGAAAATCGCACAACTGTGGTACAGCAGTCTCTTGTCACGTCTTAACACGTGTGCATAACCACAGATTTCAAAACACCGCGAGAAAATCAACGCCAACTAGCCAGCACTAAGTATTCAGTGAAAATAGGCAGTCGGTTAAGCCCTAGACTAGAGCATGTAGTCTTGTCGATGAGGAAAGATCAAGTAAGCAGGCGACAACATAATGGGAGACGCGGCGGTAGCGTAAAAACGGGTGGGGTTTCAGAAAATAAAACCAGTGGTCAAATTTTCAATGTGAGACAGTGGTTTACACAAATCATTTTCCCCCACTCCTGTCTCCGAGCCCGTTGTGCACGAAGGGGAACTCTTGAGTTTTTGGTTAACTTCGTATCCACTACCTACCAGTTGCCTCGTACCAGGCGTTATGTGTTCTGAGGGTTAAACGATCCAAACTGGTTGCCAACTGCCACGACCTTTAAGTCAATTTAGTTTTCCCCCACAGCTGAGAATTCGACCGTCGCAAGCAACGACGTCAAGTGTTTGGCCCGCAGAGTGGACGCAGCACCTACTACTTGCACACCAGTCAGACTTACGCAGCAGCTATCACGCCCGCTCCTCCCTCTTGCTCTGGCAGGTCGAACATCTCGAGACGACTGGAGGCTGACTTGGTCTCAGTGGCCGAAATATCAACAGTGAATGTACTCTCTCCTGAAAGACGTTTTCACTTCAAGAAAATTACGTCAGTAGGATTTTTGTAGTAGTTATCATGTAGTGCCATCTCATGATAATTCAATCACCTGGAAACGACAGTCATCAAACGAGCTTCTATTTGGCCGCTTAAAATTCAAATATATTTTACAGAAAATATAAAGAAAAATATTATTTATCGTTTTCGTCTGGTAGCAAATTGCGTCTCCTTCAAAAGGTTTTGCCTGAAGAAGGAATATCATTCGGGTTAATTTTGAACACGACCTGTCTTTAAGTTAGCATTCGGGGAAAAGCGCATATTTTTACTCCAATGGCAATGGTAATTTTGTATGCTTTTTGAGCAAAATTAATAAATAGACAGAAACGCTGCTTTTTGGAGGAATATTTAATGGCCTGAGAATATCTTAAATGTAGGAATATTTTAAAATCGAAAGGTGCTATTCATTCAAGTACACAATTTGGAGAATCAGTAAGTTTCTACGTATTGACCTCATCTCGTCGCGGGTTGGGTATGGCTGGCTAATGAGCCAGAAGTGGCCATTCCAATCTCCCTCGACTTTTCCGGCAATGCTCTTCTACCACGTTGCGCCTTCTAAGGAGTGAGCTCCCATGGCAGAACGGGACGAGTGAGTCTCGTAACCGATCGGTGAAACATCAATGCGCCATATATGGTCAGGAATGTTCAATCGTGAGCGCCTTCTACTCCTTCGTTTTCGATACTGAAGGCACATTTTAGAGCCGGCTGATGGGATTTCCAACTGGTAGCCTAAGCATGCACCTCTAATGGAAGAAAGAATCAATTCAGACAGTTTTTTAGGACAGAAAACAACGTTTTTTAAAAAATTACCTATGCATTTTGCTGTAATCCAAGTACTATTCGTTAGCAGCTGCTTATCTTGCAGGTAACGAGTGAATTCAGCAGTAGAAAACAGTCGAAAGATTTTGAAACAATCCTCCGATCATGCGCGTTTCTGAATTCTTCTTAGGGACAGAAGCATCACTCAACATGCTCATGTTGAATCAGATGACACAAATTATAATCAAATGATGAATTGGGTAAGTGGGAGGGACTTCCCAGCAAATTGCTTTCGAACGTTCCTTCATTTGTTTTGCGACATGGGGCTGGGCGTTTTTTTTGCAATGTCATATCTTCCATCAAATTCTGACATTTGTATGTACAGCGCTTGATTCAAATGGATCATCTTTTGATGATATGGCTTAATAATAACAGTTTAATATGGCCTCAGCAACTCATAGTACACCACTCCTTGTTGGTCCAACCAAACAAACCACACAGCTCTACTCTCATGAACATTTCGCTTTGACGTTTATCCTGTTGGTTACTTAGTCGCTGTCCAGGGTTTTTCTCGTCATTAGTCAAGTTTCCATGTAAAAATGAATGTCTTGAATGCAAAATTCTACATGTGGTTTTACCTTTTGCTGTCTTTCAGCCAATCCCTGCCGCCCTCAAAGTCCTTGTGCTTTTACCATTTGAAATTCATTTAAACGTTTGCTAACAGTGAATTTATTTCTTGCTAATACTTCTAATACTTTTTACGCATTTGACATGGAGCGGAATTGATTAACGTTTCCATTCTTTATTTCATAATTAACCAAGTTTTCCTGAACGTTTCTTATCTTCTGCTTCTAAAGTATCCCCTTTAAATCGTTCAAGTTTTCGTTTACATATTCTTTCAGAAGCAGCATGCTCACCTTAAGCTTCCTCGAGGACAAGGTGACTTTCAGCAGTCTTTTAAGTAAAATTATTTGGCACCATATGTCCATTTTTCCTATGGGAAAATTGGTAATATTAATGCCTTAGCCAACTGTTATGAACTAACTATAACAACTTCGTTCAAGTCCCTGTGTTTATCTTGTTTTTTTAGTTCCGTGCAAGGAAGGTAAAAGACGGAACGTATTGAATCCCCTATATAAAATTCTTTTAGTTTCGCTGCATTTATGCATTCGGTGTAATCTCTGTCCAACTACTTGTTGCACTATTGCAGGAAAATTTTCTGGGGTTAAGCGGTCATTTAAGGTACTGCCACGAATTTGAGTATTTTATCAAAAAATTCTTTGTCCTCGGCGGTCACTACAACTGCTCTCTTCTGGGCCACCACTTGTGTTCAGTGTCTAAATCTTTATTTGATGACCTCCTCCACCTAGTCCGACTTCGTTATCGCCTGCGATCAAAGGGTAATATTTGTAAACAGCGCTTTCTCTCAGCGGTCCTCAGCACATAAAGACGGATTCTAACTTCATAAATCCACCCATGTGTGCCAAATTTTTGGCTCACATGGGTTGAAGCTTGCTTCCCCACATAACCACTAATCGGATGTTTCAATGCGTACAGCCCTGAGGTTTCTCCGGTCAATCTTCAAACGATCCACCAACTGCGTGGTCGGGCCAAGATTCCCGGCAGTCATGAGCACCGTCCGGTGCATGTTCCTCACTGAGGAGTGGGAGCGAGCATTTTAAATCCCGCTTGCTTTCAGGGAAATTCGGAGCCATTAAATTAAGTAGGAGAACTTTCGGCAGCACCGCTCCGTGTAATTACCCCCTACACTCTGTGCGAAGTGCAACAGCATTCTCTATCCCGATCGTTAGAAATGCAAATGTGATCTGGAAGATATGTTGTGCTTTGAATGCACCAGAAAAGCCTAGTAGTGTTTTTTTAACTTGCACGTGGCCACTGCCGAGTAAGAGCACCTTCTTGGGCAAAACAAAGAATTTCCGACTACCAGATCACAGAAGATATATGGGTTGTTTTAAATTTATGGATATTGTAAGCCTAGATATAGCCATCGAACCCCGAGACACACTTACTTGCTCAGACGTAAATGAGGATGAACTAGCCCTGTTCTTAAAAGAAGATACTGCTTGCTCAGGCGGTTGCTAAAATTTCCATAAGAAAGCTGCCAGTTTCTCGTCGGAGCCCGTTGCTTGTCCCATGTTAGAACAAGTGACGGTGAGGCAGACTTTTGTGGTTGGGTTAAGGTCTGAGTTAAGGGTTAGATTCAGGAATATGTTAAGTGTTAAGGGTTGGGTTTCGTGTTAACTTCGGGGTTTAGGTTTATGGTAGGGCTGGGGTTAAGCTTAAGGTTATCGTTCAGCTTTATTTTAGAGCTAGTGCTATAATTAAGACACGGGAGTTTATACCCAGCCTGATATTTATCACAGGACCACCTGTTTTAAGTGGGGGGTTGGTCCTTATTCTCGTGTCCTGTTTAGCTGGTCATACAAGGCATCCTTACCGAAACCGATTTATTGAGCTCTGCGCTCTGCTTTGGTAAGGGATGACATAATCATTCATGTATGTCAATGTGAATAGAAACAATATTTTCCGTCATCGCCTTCTTTCTGCAAACGTCTAACTTTTGCGTAGATCCACTGATGGGTAAACAGATTGGTAGTCGGAAATTTGATTAACAAGCTGTGCCGTAAATTACACTTGGAAATCAATAACCCCCTAATGAGTCATAAATATTTGGTGCACATTTTTGGCTTAACTCAGTCGAGTTATGTTTAACGGACCACCTGAAAGCCAGTGGATATTTCTGTGAGCTTCTGTGATACAAATTTGAACTTGATCTTACACTGCTTGTCAGTTACCGGTTCATGTGAAGTACGCCGCCTGTAATAGGACTACTACTACTACTACTACTACTACTACTACTCCTACTACTACTACTACTACTACTACTACTACTAGTATTACTACTACTAGTACTACTACTACTACTACTACTACTAATACTACTACTACTACTACTACTACTACTACTACTACTACTACTACTACTGCTATCACTACAACTACTACTACTACTGACTACACTACTACTACTACTACTGCTACTACTAATACTTCTATTACTACTACTACTACTACTACTACTCCTACTACTACTACTACTACTACTACTACTACTACTACTGGACTGCTGGATTGCGTTCAAATTGAGCCGCGTTTTCTCCCCATTGAGCCCCGGTTGAGGGAAAGAAAAAAGCTGTCCAGGAGTCTGCGCTTAACTGAGTTTCACTAATGTAGCGAGTTATTTTGGAGCAAAGGCTAACTACGTTACAGGAAGCTTGAGCTTGGACCACAACCTCTCATCCAAACAACTAACGGAGTAGAAACAGAGGTTGCTGCGGCATGAAGCATATTTTAACACCACCGATGCCGAACCTGGTGACTTCTTTGCCATGCTTTTAAGAACTGAAATGACGGACGATGAGAAACACTGCGTCCGATAACGCGTCACCTCCTTGCCGATGGCGAACAGAACAGCCCAATGTGTTTCGAAGAGTGAGTCAAAATCTGTAAATTAACTAAGCTCGGACGAACAAATTATCATTCTACCCACTGATAAGGGACGATCAACTGTCGTAATGAATCGAGAAGACTACAATGAGCAAACAGAGGTTCCACTTGTTGACAAAGAAGTTTACAGACCAACACAGGACGCAAAAACCAAAGCAGTAACAGGTTGGTTGAATAAATTACTCGGTGTATTCAACCGCTAAAACGTGATTCAGGAGAACAAACGGTGCCAAATGAAACCGACGGATACTGCTCTGGCTCGCTTCTACGGTCTGCCAAATATCCACAAACAAAATGATCCCCTGCGGTCAATCGTTGCCGTAAAAGTCAGCCCCACCTGGCAAAATGGATGTACTCGAAACTGAAATTCCTCCCAACCCATTCGAGTGCCTTAGTGCGTTCAGCCTCCCAATTCCTGACAGATTTCCAAAATCTAAGAATTCAGTCAAACGAAATGATGGGCTCTTTTGAAGTGACATCATTATTCCCATCAAACCCGCTGAATTTAACACAACAAATCTTGAGACGGAAGCTTGGGGAGTCATACGACGAAACACAGAGCTCACTCAAAATTGAACACCTTATGAAGCTATTCGAATTTTGTCAAAAGACCTATTTCAACTTTGTCGGAGAAAACTATGAACAGATCAAGGGAGCTCCAATGTGTTCTGCGATCTCCGGTTTAGTGGCAAAATTGGTTCTCAAAGAAGCTGGAAAAGAGCACCTTCACCCAACATCTGCAAATCTTTTTACAGAGTAGCCTGCTAAAGGCACCATCGGCCTGAGCCACGCACACCGTCTCCTCAATGCCTACCTTTCTCCGGGTGTAGGCTTGGCCCAGGACGCATCTTCGGATGGACTGTAGAGTGGAACCTCCTCGATGGCCTGTTGTTAAGCCTGACCGACGACATAGTTTAGTCTCACAGTTCACGTTGGCCGTAAACTGCCTAGTTCTCGGTGGGGACAGGCACGCAAATGTCCTTGTTATTGTCATGGCAACCACTAGCGTCACTCGTATTCCCCTTCAGACAGTAGTCCGTGCCGTGAGGGAGATGCGGCATACGCCAAAATGGATTTGGCGGAGTAATTAGAAGCTAGCTGCTGGATTCCATACCTCGTGGCTATCAGATGCGGTACTCGTGCTATCTCATGAATTCTTAACCCAAATTCTAAACTTTGAATTTGATTCGGAAAAAATTTAACGAAGTGTGGCTGTCATAGTAATTAGCATGCTGCCTAAGCCCAAAATATGGCAGTCACGTAGGGATGCTGGCATTTGAACAAGCTTGTTTACGACCACCTTCATAAACTACAACGGAGAATATGATTACTTAAGTTATAGGATATTTTCCCATTGATTTTCGTTGGCCTTATAAATTCAAATATATTTTATACGAACCATGCAAAAAAACTTCTTTCATACACTCATTTCATAGGCGATATGCGAAGAAAGGGTATCTTTCGTGCTTAAAAACGTTCCTCACAATGAGTTTTTTTTAAGACTGTGAAATATCGTAGTAAAGAAGAAAGTTGTTCGCTCGCCGGAATCATGGCTTTATTCGTCGGAGCTTTTGAGCTCTTACTGGAGTCCATCATCCAGAATAAAAGTGGCAACAAAAACTAGCAATAGTTATAGGGGGTAGGGGTCAATCAGACAGCAGTGGTGCCAGTCCGGAGGTGACTACGCAGAGCACTATATGCCGGCGCCAGATCGATAAATCAATTGACAGAATTCCCATTGAAGGCCCTGGTTTCAATCGATTCTGGGCTTGTCTTGCTTCTGGCGTGGGCGATTATCTTCGTGGCTGCGAAGTTAAACTCGTGACCATCTTCGTAGGTGTGGGCAGCCCTTTGCGATAAACCGTCACCCCGTCTCACCGCCAGCTCATACTCGTTTATGCACGATCCACTGGGTAGTTACTGAAACAGTTTTGGAACCGGATGCGATAGACTACACCTGACTGCTTACTAGGATTTAATTTGTCTTTGACTGTCATGGCCCGGCTGTGCATGGTAGTTTTGGGCCGGTGTGCAATTCCGACACCTATTTCCGCAGAAATGCGCTCGATCGCTTCTGACACGTCCTTTATGTATGACAGCGCAGGTCATACCATCGGGACCTGTTCTGGTTGGAGCCTCCGAGAGCGAACACGGAGGCATTGGCTTACGAATGCCTTCAGATACCACTTCCGCACGGGTAACGGGCACCATGTGCTTTTTCTGCCGGGCTGCTGCACTGGGTGTGTATAAACAGTGTTTTCCCACGGCATCGTTTGTGGGCCACCGGATGGTTGCTGTGAAAATTGAGAAGCTGCGTGGTGTTCGCCACTTTTCCGTAGACCGTTGTTTCTATTGCGCCGTTGCGACTTCACCTAAATTGATCATGGAAATATTCCTATTAGCGATAAGGATCGTATCGTTGACGTAACGACGTCAAAAGATCACCAGTTTTGGGCGAAGGTGATCTTTTCCAGCTCTCGTAAAACCAATTTTGTCACTAAACTGGAGATCGCAGAACCCATTGGAGCTCCCTTGATCTGTTCATTGGTTTCTCCGACAAAGGTGAAATAGGTCTTTTGACAAAATTCGAATAGCTTCATGATGTGTTCAATTTTGAGTGAGCTCTGTGTTTCGTCATATGATTCCCCAAGTTTCCTGCTCTAAGGCAGTCGAATGGGTTGGGAGGAATTTCAGTTTCGAGTACATCCATTTTGCCAGGTGGGGCTGACTTTTACGGCAACGATTGACCACAGTGGAACATTTTTTTCTGGATATTTGACAGACCGTAGAAGCAAGCCATAACAGTATTCATCAGTTTCATTTGGCACCGTTTGTTCTCCTGGATCATGTTTGGCGTTTGAATACACCGAGTAATTTATTCAACTGACCTGTTACTGCTTTGGTTTGTGCGTCCTGTGCTGTCTGTAAACTACTTTGTCAGCGAGTGGAGCCTTGGTTTGCTCATTGTAGTCTTCTCGATTCATTACGACAGTTGATCGTTCCTTATTAGCGGGTAGAATGATAATTTGTTCGTCCTCCTTTAGTTAATTCACAGATTTTGACTCACTCTTCGAAACACATTGGGCTGTTCAGTTTGCCATCGGCAAGGAGGTGACGCGTTATCGGACGCAGTGTTTCTCATCGTCCGTCATTTCAATTCTTAAAAGCATGGCTTCCAGGGCCGCAAAGAAGTCACCAGGGTCGGCATCGGTGGTATAAAAACAAGTTTCATCCCGCAGCAACCTCAGTTGCTGCTCCGTTATTTGCTTGGATGAGAGGTTGTGGACCAAATTCGAACGTCCTGTGTCGGATGGCTGTTACTTATTAATTATTTTTTTCCAAAAGTACTTATTACATTAGTCACATGCCCTGCTCATTAGCCAATCTGTTGTTTACGCCGTGACTCCAAGGATGGCCGATATTATAACGCCCTACATTGACACCTTGCTGTTAGCCAATAAGAAACCTTTGTCTGGCGATTAAACCGCCACGCAATCCATATGGATAATATTTTCAGGATTGGCTTGGCAACGGCGTGTCAGGTTGCTTGCCAAAATCTGCGCTTACGAACAGGATGGAAGGGACTGGGCTTTATCTATAACGTTCGTGAATGACCTTGAAATCAGCGTCCACAGGGATCATGGGATCATAACAGCTTGTCAGCCGCTGGTGTTGAGCAACTTCCTATCGGTCGAGGGTGCTTGTAAGCCTGCCTACTCTTCCAGTGAGTTCATCGCGGTGCCGTCGTCACCTGCATATCTTAAGTCCGATGTCACCATCTTGTCCTGGTCATTATGCCTGTACTGATGCAGGACATTATACACCGGGGTTAGCACGTCAAATTTACCTGAATTTAACCCCGGAACCTTCACCTTTGCAACTATAAGCTAGTTGGCTCTGTTTCCAACATTTCTGAGGACAGGAGAGACCATATGTTGTCTTGGGAGGGATAAAGTCAATTACAACAGCCCTGTCACTTTGAACAAAATATAATTTTAGCTGGATTAGGCGGATGAAACAGTTATTCGAAATGTGCAGGAAAGTCCAGGCAAATATTAAAACCAATCAGCGGTCAGAAATTCGCAAATCAGTGACGAGGTCACTGCCACCGCGCATTCCTCCCCGTTTTATCGATTTCCGCTGGCAACATCTCAAGGGCGAAGAATAAGGCTTTACCTGCAGCTGTGTCTGGTTTTCGCAGTCCGCTGGGTTGAAGAGCTGCTTCCAGCAGCACGTTGACCCGCATGTTCAAAATACAGGCGATTCTGTCAGTACTTTCTTCCTGAACGTTGACTCGAGAAAGAGCCAACCAAGGTAAAAGATGAGCGAAAAGAGTTGCACTATACATGCCATCTGTTTGCGTCCTTCAGAATGGGAAGCGTAAAGATGACTGACTCAATTCACTGATTGACTAACTCGTCATAATGCGCTGTAGAGGATTTCAAAGTGCATCCCTGATGGGCTTGGCAGGACGCGTGGCAATCACTTTTTGTGGTTTAAATCGCATTCCGCCCGACGACCAGCTGGGCTGCTGGCGAGGACGAATGCTTTCCCGAGGACGCCGTGGCTCGGAAGGTTTCCAACTGACTTCGCAATTAGCACACTGTGCGTTTGTTTGGCATGACCGATTGGTGGACTAAGAATCGGGCTGCAATGGATCCTTCTTAATGCCGTCTCTATGGCACTCTCACGCAAGTGACATATCAGCCAATTACCCTTATTTGTGTGAGATCCTGGTGCTTGTGTTTGGGAGCCAGGTCGTATGCGTGGTACCCGCAGATGAGGTCATGAGGTATATCAGCCACTGCGCCCATTCTCCATACCAGTCCGCTGATCGGCTCGGACGGCCCTCACAATCATCATAATGTACCTGATAAAATCACGGTTTCCTAGAAACCATGGCTTGGAACGCTGCCAATCTGACGCTTAAACCAGACCACGCCGTCGGCCCAGTGTATGTGTTCTATGTGTCTAGTGGCTGACCAGTGGACTGGGAGTCAGACGGCGATGGCTCCTTCATATCCCCTGAGTAAGTAAATGCTGGTGTGTGCGTTATGGGGCCCAGGTCGTGCTGTGGCGCGCGAAGACGGGTACGCTGACCCGTCAGCCAATGCGCCCACTCCCACATCGGACAACTGATGGGTTCGGACGGTGGTTTGATTGTGGAGGTGGGGGAGAGAGTGAGGTCGATAGATCAGTGCATTTTCCTCCCTACAAAAAATCTGACACGCTTGAAACTATCACGGTGCGCTAAAAGCCGTGGCTTGGAAGGTTGTCAACTGCAAGGGAACACTTGGAACGCGTGGACAGCTCACTGTGTGTCTTGTGTGCAGAGTGACTGACTGGCGGACTGACAGTCAGGCTGTAATGGCTCCTTCTTAAGGTGACATCTATGGCATCTAGGTATCCAAGCCAGGTGTGGTGGTACGCCCAGTGGAGGCTCCGGCCGCGCCAGCCACCTGCGCTCTCTCCCGTCTCCTGTTTTCATGACTTGGTCGTGACACCGGGCCCAGGTGGGGAGAGGGTGTTATAGATGCAGCGCAATTCTGCCCTCACTAGAATCTAATTTACGCGCCTGCTTGTTTTGGGACACACCATGAGCTTCACGGTCGAACTTTCGTATTTGCCGTCAAAAAGGGAACACCCTGAGCTCCCAAGTAGGAGGGGATAATCTGTAATTGACCCTGAAATTGAAATTGAAATGTAAAGCCATTCAACAAGACTGCATGCAACGCTTCTCTCCCACCAGGTTGAGCGATGCCCACAATATCGATTTTTTACCTATTAAAGAAAATAAGACTCTTTAGCTCCTGTGCTCACCTTATACTGTTTCTGAAGCATGAGAACGGCGTAATGTACCTGCCTTAGTTCAAGCAACATCAACCGCAATTCCGAAATATGTTGTTGACTAGAAACTCGTACTTAGGCGGTGTTGCACCAGGCAACATAAATTCAAGCTGTTGCGATTACGTCAGGATGCCGACTTCTCAATGTATGCTTTCCCAGTTGCCTGCATAAATCACACTCGTTAAAAGTGTCTGCCTATTTAGCATGCAACTTTTGCATTGATTTTCAAGGCCCTTATAAATCCCAGTGTATTTTAGGGAAGGCATCTGCATAATAATCTTATTGTACTTGGTTCCTAATAACTAAGGTTTATATTTGACCCAATTTTGAAAAACTCGGTGGCCTTGGTGAGATTCAAAACCACGCCAGCAAGGGAAGGCTTGAATACAGCCAACGCTCTAGAAAAAGGAGTTACGAGACCCCCACCGGAAGACGTGAGTTTAATCACACTTGGGTTTAGTTACCCACCCAGCCGACTGAAGCGTATGGAATCCACCCATTCTGATACAGTAAGGTGACTGACCAAGCAGGATTTCCTATGCAACTAATCTAGAATCCATCAGATGGCTACCAGGCCCAGTTAATTAGCGAGGGATTTGGGCAGATTTTAATAATTCCTTTGACACACTCGACGGCCTCGGTTGGATTGAAAATCATGCTGGCAAGGGGAAGGCTTGAGTACAGCCAAAACTCCAGCCAACTGAACTACGAGGTCTTCCTACTAAGTAACAGTGCCTGGCAGTCATCTGGTAGATTCTAACTTGATTAGTTAGGAAATTCTGCTTGGGTATTCAACTTACTCTATCAAATTTTATCACCGCCACGTGAGTTACCTTAACTTTCAAGTGTAAAGCTTGTGGTTTGTAAACCCTAAATGCAAGTGAAACTCAATGTTCGAAAATATTCGGGAACATAAGACATTTTTAAGACCGTCGAGTAGGCAATTTAAAGAAGACGGAAATTGCTCCAAAATCAGTACACGAAAAATTACTTCTGTTCATGCATGCTATAAAATATATTTGGCCTTTTCTCAGGCACCTAGGGTCAAGGAAAAACTTCCTACGTAAGTCCTTTTTTTGCGAGCGTGATATTTGTAGAACGTTCATTAAAAAGTAGTCATCGTGGCGTGATTAACATGGTGTAGGCTTATGCTGTCTGATAATCAATCGTTAAATTCCGCCTAAGTAGCCCTTTCTAACTGCAGATCGTAGGTTAAGATTGAAGTTAATTTTTCACGAATGAAGTCACCTACTGTATGCGAAATTATGATGTCCTGTGCTAGGCTTCTGCTTGAGGCCCCCTCTTTTATTCACGCTTATTCAAGGCGTGTTTGAACAGGTGCTCATTCCACGCCATTCAACAGTCGTGGGATGCCTAAACTATCGCTAACTGGACGCGAGACCAGTTAAACACCTGCTTCACCGTAAATCACTGACCTACCCATATCCTCCATTCACCTGTCGCTCCAACACGGTTTTGTTCCCCCGACCAAATTCCCTACGCCTGCTCCCGGACGTGGGCGAGGCCTCCGCATTGAGGTGTTCTTATCCGTCCGCACCATGGCATGAAGTAGACGCAGGGCTACCGCTGAAGACATTCGTGAGGTCGGTGCATGCTTCCTTCCCCCTCACCCCCTCCCACCTGCCCTGTACGCCTGGACGTGCCGCTCTTGACTGTTGCACAACTACCGCGACTTGGAGGCCTTTTGTCAGAGGGCGATCAGTTTTGTCTGCTGATGAGAGTTCAAGTCGTGCAAAGCGAAGAAAGCCCGTGCAGAGTAAATAACGCTTTCTAAGGGGGCTAAGCGTGAGGAAAGGGCAACTTGAGGGATGGGCAGTAAGGCGACTGTGGCCGGCCGAGTGGGCGTGCCGGCAACGGCGAGTCTTCGTGCGATAATCCGAAACTTTCGGCGATCGCATCTCACTCTCCTGGGCAACCCCAATCGCTGCCTACGCCCAAATTACTGTAGATGACCTAACTCGTGAAATGCATGATCAAAGTTTGAGTGAGTATTTAAGCGTACCTTTGGTCTTGTTATTTTCGTCTGTTGAGTGGATTTGAGGCCCAGAAGGCCTTTTACTAAAGAACATAACATGTTCTAGCGTACGTATTGGAAGAAAACTGGTAGGAATTGTCTGAAATTAGACGTTGCCTGACATCCAAGAAATTACCTATGAAATTTAATATCACAGATAAAAGTCCATCGTTTTTGTGCATTGCGCTATAAAATAACATTAATATAAGTAAAAAAGGGTTCAAATAAAGTCCCTTTGGAACCAGAAATTGCAACCTTAATTCAAAGAAAATTAGGTAAAGGCAAGTGTCAGGAATCGCATTTTTTCCAAAAGCAAGCCAAGTATTTAACTTAAGAAATAATTTTGTGCAAATTGCTAACGTTATTTTGCCACAAGACGCAGGAACAAACATGCTTACAAGTATTTTTTTATTCTGTAAAATGAAAGCTGTTACCAAAAAACGTACCGGATACTGTGGAGATGGACTACAGAAACACTTCGATTAAACTGGAGGTATTCGATAGATTACTTTGCTTGCATAATACAGTTTCCGCTAATCCGGTATTTACAAACGCGATGGACGGAAGATTAGTAATATTTGCAAATCGAAGTATATATTTCATTTCATTTTTAGCCGCAAATGTATCACTTGTTTTCAGGGACGTCACAAAAACCGATCAAGGTTCAACAGTTTCACCTTTACTTAACTTGGAGAAAGATGAAGTCCGCGTATATTCCTCAGCAAAACATCTCGTTAGCGCACTTTGTAAACAGGCTACCTATTATCAAACATTTTTATAATTGATCTTAGGCATATTACTGGTCGATTTTTCTTGTGGACGTTCATTATTCACGGCAACGAGTTTTCATTTTTGGGTAAATCTAAAAATATAACACAAACGGCTATCTCCATTAGAAGGAATATCCAAAAAGCTCCCTTCTTCGGACAATGTTATTAAGAACTATCTTATGTTGGAGGTTTTGATAAACACATAGAATAGCATCTATCTTTATTTCAAATCGATTTCAAATAATGAAAATCGTAAAATATTGACGGGTCTTTTTGGGACGATCTGAATCTAATTGTAATCCAATATCAGTAATATCAATAAATTGATTTAACAAATGAATAGTTATCTTAATATACACGAAAGGGGATATTTGCGCTTACACCTGAGAATTCCATTTAAATTTATTCGTCGCATTTACTGTGATTTTACGTTTTTTAAATTTGCCGTTTTTTTCAAAAAATTAGTATTTCTCACTAAAATAATATTACTTCTCTTAGTTCCTTTAAGTTTGAATTTCACTTAGGGTTGTTAATTAATCGTTAAATGCTTTAGTACAGTTATTGATACCGGTTTGCGAGTGATTATCAATCTTTCGTAAGTTTGGACATTTACATGAGTTAGGTAACGCAATTTACTTATGTTTTCATGAGGCAAGTTCATTTAATTTGCATTATCGATTCCTTGAGATCTGGATGTGTTGTTGAGATACTACTCCCAACCTTATTCGTCCTCTGGACGAACATGCATCAACGAATCCTTTGGCTTAGATTTCATGTTAATGTAAATTAAATTTCTAAGAACAGCGAAAATTAATAGCAAAAATTGCTAAATAATTAAGTTCTCTTTTTCAAAAATTACCGCTTTTTCATGTGGCCGGAAATCAGTGCATTAAAAAGCTGGAATCTTGTCATTTCTCCTATATATTCGCCTTAGGCTGTATGATAGTTAGTGCTCCAACCCCACTGAACTAATCCTTCCTAATTTACTGTTGGTTAACTTGGTTTGAGCTCAGTCACACACTCCTATTTGTATGAATTTATCCCGCTTATTTTTGACGCTCTTATGTATTTAAATATATGTTATGGAAAAAATGCCAAAAATTCTCTTTTACTCATTTATTGAGAACTACTTTTCCTATTAATTTTAAATATGTGACAACGTACATTCCGGTACTAAAGTTTTTGTTGATTCCCCAATAATTTTTACACCAACCTGCAGCTGCATTAACATAAGAGGCTTAAGGCTCCATGCTGAATAAATTTCAGGCAATTACAGTCACATAATTCTCTTTGCTATCAAGAAGTATTATAGAGTTCCTTAAATCTTGCAACATATGTCCACCGTGCTATATATTTCCTAAACAGCTAATAATAAACTACTGATTGGATGCCCAGTGGATAGACATTGCACAGTCTTAAAAATGGAATAATTATACTCCAAATGGCGGTCAAATTAACAATTAAAATCTGGCAACCCCTATTAATTAACTATGCCTGGTAGTCATCTGGTGGATTCTAGATTTATTGCTTAGGAAATCCTGCTTGGGCAGTGAGCTTGCTGTATCAGAATTGGTGGATTCCATACGTTGCAGTTGGCTGGGCGGGTACCTTGACCCAAGTGTGATTAAACTCACGGCTCCCGGTGGGGGTCACGCAACTCATTTTGCTAGAGTGTTGACTATAGTAAAGCCTTCTCCTTGCTTGCTTGGGTTCAATTCCCACCAAGGTCACCAAGTTTTCCACAAATTGGTCAAATGAATTATAACACTTTCTTCAAGGATAAAATTAAAAGAAGACGTAATTTCCTTTAAAATGAGAACAAGAAATATTTCTTGTGTGCATGTTTTCTATAAAATATTTGTAACTTAAGAAGAGCATCGAAAATGAATGTGCTAATATTTTACTACTTATATAGTAATTTTTTACCGGGCGCGTTTTATACAAATGGTCGGAAATAAGCTCATTAAAATGCCGACGTCCCAGCGCTATTGACATATTTTTAGATTAAATTTCACGGTTATCAACGCTAAAACCCCGCCAAAATTATATTTTGTAATCGAATACGCATTTCCGAATTTCGGTTGAAATTTCTTGAGATAGGTCACTTACTGTAAGTAGTGTCTACGTTTCGCTTACTTTAATAATTTTGCCGAAGTTTCCGGAAATTATGCATAAAACTTTCTCTCTTAAAACTTCCAGTTAGTAAAAAATTGCGTCTTTACACAAATGTACCCTTCGGTCCTTTAAAACAATTCTAAGCATTTTAATTTTTAGAATACCCCATAGTCGAATACCATAACTTGCAAAAGCAGAAGGTTTTTGTGAAATAGCTGGTTCCATTTCTGCATAATTCGTTATACAAAGGCTTGTGAACGTGCACCAGCTAAAATAATATCCAAATGTCGGCTGATTTGTGTGTAGTGCATGTCACAACAGTAGCTCGCTGAAATGGACTTGCTTGGATCGATTTTTGGAGTCTTTCGACTGTTAAAAAGACGTAAAATGCACGAGTTAACCCTTTATGGTATGTTACGCCTGTGAATGGACTATTTTCGCAAACTAGAATTTTGGCTGATTTGCAGTGATAAATCCAGCTCTGAGCACTTCTAACCCCGGTAGGACGAAATTACTCTATCTGTAATGTAAGTATTCGCATTAGGACATTCTTATTAGAGGACATGAATTGGGTGTTCTTCACCTAAATTTTATTGGCAAAATAATAAAAACCAACCAGAAGCCGCGATTGGTTCAGGGTTTATGCTTTCTGACCGTTCATTGGGAAAAATGATGAAAGGCAGCGCCGTTTCTAGCATTTTTGTGCACACTATTTCCCCAGAACCAACAATGCAGATCACAAGTGAGAGGCCTGATATCGTCTCAGCGACGGTCCGCTTCATGCCCAAAGTAACAACTCCGTCTGCGAGACCATGATCACGCCACAATTAATGTCGTGCGGGTTTGTGGAATTGAGCCGCCATATTTTGCGCTCTCCATTCGCATGTGAATCCTCTTATATTTACGTCGGTTGGCCTATTTCACACATTATATACCAAATTTTAATCTTATTTGCTTATTCGAACAACAAAAATGAGGTCATCAGCGCACGACGCTGGCACTGTTTTGAAAGAAGTCAAAGCTGGTCGATATTTTGAAAGGCATTCAAGGACGATTCTTCATGGTGTCAAAATATGCATTCTTCGGCCATTCGTTTGTGATCTTCCGGTGTTCTTTGGTTTGCGTGGCCAAACTTATTCACGGTGAATGGAGGAATTTTTTGCTGAAATATTTGGAATTTTACTTTCAAAATAAAGCATAGCTCTCTCTCTCTCTCCCTAAGCCCCCAATCCACCCCCCTTCGCTCAAACTCCCCCCATCCTTAATGCAAGCGGAAGGGGACGGAGGGCAGTGATAAACAGGTGGTCACTCCGATAAGGGCAGGAAAAGACGCATGGTTCTGCCAGAATTCTTATTGGTCCACGAACATTAAAGTTGCCGTCCCTATTTGGACGGCTTTCTTCGCCGGCTTTAACCAGAACGTCAAACAACCCTCAATACAAGCGGCAAGCCAGAAGTATAAATACCGATGTTTCAAAATCAGTGGTCAGATTTCCAAAAACATTCCGTAAAGCTGCCCTTTGAAATAATGAGATTATCCGTTATTATTAGCTTTACTATCATCCCATATGCAAATAAAAGCTTTTTCTGTCCATGAATAAGAAGTGAGTAACATTCATACGGAAAATGGTGCTTAATTCTGTAAAGGTAATTCCAATGGGATTCGAATTGAAATCCCATGCTTTAATACATGCGCACTAGATAAACAAGTCAAATATACTATAAACGGATAAATTGAAATATGAGAGGAATATTTGAAATTCAGCCTAATTAAAGTGATCACGTACATGCAGCTTTTCTAAAACGTGCCATTAGTTTGATCCACTTGCATCTGGCATGTTACCAGTTAGCGAGAAAATGCGCGTCTTCATCACGAGTCTTGTTATGATACAAGTTCGAATGTGAAAAAGGCAAAGATGACGAAATAAGTAGAATTTAATGACGTCATAAAATTTGTGACCTCTTATTCAACTGCATACGGTCAAAGCCTATTTATACTTCAAGATAACCTGACATCATTAAATTCTGCTTATTTTGTCCCCTTTGCCTTGTTCAAATTTATTCCTGGAAAAAATGCTTCAACAAGTTTGAATGTCAGGAACGAAAAATGCCTGATGCTAAGAGATTAGGGTTTTATAAGATGGTGCTGTGTTCCTTATTTGATTCTTCCCACTGAGCGTCATTAAGAATCAGTGTCCATCCGGACCAAAACACATATGATTTGTGGAGGCTACGATTTACAAATGCTCTGTTGTGATATATTTTGCGAAGCAATTTCTCCTTAGACGTGTAGCTAAACCTATGTTCCAGTCTTGCCTGGGTGCTAGAAACTTGGATTGACGCTGCGGTAAAAGAGGCTTGATCTGATTTGTGGACTAAATGTGCATTCAGAAACTAGTCTAAACGTAACTTGTGTGGAGAACCACATGAGCGCTCATCCTGACACATCTTACGTCACTATCGTTACACAGGAAATGACACTGTGGCAGTCATGTGAGGAACAAACTTCCTTTCCTTCGTTGCTTTTAATTTAAAAGGAAGAGGTTTTGCATTCGTTTGCACATTACGCCAGAAAAACGAGTACAGCTTTGGTGGCCTTTAAGTTAAGAAGGTTCTTCGAGGAGGGCGACCTAGACTTCAGATAGGTAGGTATGTGACTCATTCGTGAGCGAAACATAATGCCTAAAGCAGGCATGTTCTTGATTCTTGTCCTCTCCAGTTCTACTGCAGGTACAAACATTACTCGATGTCGCTCATTGGATATACGTGTGAGACAGACATAGGTATTCCCTCACCCTAGATTCTAAGAGGGATTAAGGCTTAGTTTAAGTCTTGGGTTAGAGTTATGATTACCTTTCAGTTTGTGGGTAAAGTTTTGTTATCTTCTGGAAAAATATGTTCGGATAATCTCCATGTTTGTCCCCTGTGGACTTCTATCGGACCTATTTACATGTTTTTCTCTTGCTCACATAAACTGATTTTGTTTGGTTGACCAATTAATTGATTTGAACTTGAGACACAACGTCACCCATGCTTCTTTAAGGCATTTCTGTACACGCGTGACCCGCACTTGCGCAATTACATTTTGTTTTCCAGAGTAGGGCGTGGGTGTTCGGTCAATTAATCTGTTGTATACGAATATCCCCTGTCGAAGTTTGTAGTTTGTTTATTAGGTATCATCTGCAAATTGTGCCGTGCCAGAAAACCAATCTCCAAATTTCATTTTAATTTGACTTACCCGTTACTCTAGGCTACCCAATTGTGGGTTATAAGGCTTAGTTCGATTTTAGGGTTACTGCCAATGTTTGGTTCCCATTTACGTTCACGTTGAATTTGGGCTTCACGGCACTACAGTGGACTAAAAATACTGTCTGGAAGCCCTGAAACGATTGCACGAGACAGTGAGATAAAAAACAACCTGAATTGTGGCGATCGGGGGACTGATCGCTTCATCGTGACAACGCACCTGACCACACAGCGTTCAAAATCGACCACTTTTGGCAAAAAAACGGCATGAAAATGGCTTACCACCCCCTTACTTTCCCGGCCTAGCCCCCTGTGACTTCTTATTCTTAAAAATGAATAAAAGCGCAAAGGGAAAGCGTTTATCAAATGAAGAAAAATTTTCGAAAAGAATCGCCTAAGACACTTAACAGCATTAGTTCAGAAAACGATAACATGTTCCGAACAGGGAAATATCCGTTTGGGCAAATGCATAATATCTAATGGAAATTATTTTGAAGGGCATAATGTTTTCAAGTTGTTATCTTAACTAACAAAATTAAAAATGTCACGTTTTTGGACAACCCTTCATATATTATTTCAAATAAGTTTTTTCCCGGAAGGCACAGCTTTACTTTATTAATGCGAATCATTCGAATTTGCGTATGGTTTCAGTAGTTCATGTTTTGCCATCTTTTTTCCAGCATAGTTTACTTGGTCTAACAATGTGGTCAGGTGCTATTTAAAAGGACGCCAATTTAATCTACAAAATGGCCTCATTCTGGTTAAGCGTCTCCTTGTTCGACAGGTTGAATCTGCATCGAAAATACCTGCAAACGAATTGAGGAAGAAGAAAGGAATATTCTAAATGCCCTCAAAAATTTCCAAAAAATACCGTATTTACCAGATGGCCCTATTTACTGTTGATTCGGTGCAAACGACGGGGCGCTATACTAGCACTGCAGAGGTTGCATTGATGAGAGTTTGCCATCATTTACATTTGCATACATTCTGTTTCGAAAACTATCCTAGCCATGTAGCATTTGGGTTGAGCACTTCACTGACTGAGTCTCGAGTTTACGTGCTATAGACTGCGATCGGGACTATTCTTACTGGAATGGAATGATTCTCATCGATCTATCCTGGTTCCAGGAGAGGATAGGTGGCGGTGTTGTTTTGGCCAGAGGCTGCGCTTCTGATGGTCTCGAGACTGGCAGCGACTGCAGGTGGGACGTTAATTAAAAGTCAGGGCTGATGTGACGTCAGTATTAAGCAGCCTTACATCAGTTCCAGACCCCATCGGAACTTGAGATTTTAACCCAGCTGGCCGTGAAAAGCTAGTGCCCTACGTTCAAGCAGTTGAATTACAGCATCAGTGGCCTTTCCATGGTGCAGTATAGACCTCCACGACAGAATTGATTGGGTAGGATTACTTAAGGTCGCTTAAAGAAGACATGGGTAGAAGAATCACCCGCAATACAGGTGGCTTTGCACCAAATTCCAGTGGAATTATGGTGAGTCAGTTTTAACTTTAAATGGAAAATAGTAAGCTATTTTTAGTAAAGGTTGGTGATGGTTTGGGACCTTTGTGGGCAGCCTGTAACAAATTAAAGGCAACTTATGAAGGTAGATTATCTTAGCATAGGAATGTGCCTTTCAATAGAAACGTTAATCATGCTAAGGCATTCCTCGGATAGGAATTCGCGAAAGCGTAAATCTTCAGGGTTTAAAACTGATAGTTGGAGCTTACCTACAGTTTATTCCTGCGTAACCGGGCGCAGGCCGGCATCGGTTTCAGGTTTTCCTCAGAAGAAAGCAATCAAACTATGCCTTTAAATATCCGCTCCTTAAAAATCTTTACCAGCCAAATTGGAAAATATTAGCCAAAACCGCGTACTCTTAGGTTTATAGGAAATTGCAAATCAGTCAGAAATGCCTCTGTCAACAGCTGTTAGACATTAAAGCGTAATAGAAATCCTCTTCTGACATCTATATCTAAATTCCATGAATCCTCTTTAGAAAAAACGCAGAGATGGACGTCAGACGGTTGAAATGGGATGTTATAAATTAACAGAGATCACTGGTTGTTAGCAGAAATACACTCTGATTGCTATTCAATGGCGAGTGTTGGCCTACAGGCGTTGATATGACAGGGAATACTGCTGATAGAAGCGAACAAGTGGTTTCCTCGGAGGAGAATATGCGATTGCTGAAACAAGAAGTTCGTGATCGCATCTCCTCTTATGGCTTAAAGCCTGTCTGTACCCAGTGGCTGAGGACCAAAATTGCTCCCTCTTAATGCATCATCTGTGGCAATCAAACTCACTTGGGATCCGAGCCGCTCTTCTCTTGTTTCGGTGAAAACCTGGCCCATCTTGCGCCGGCCAGATGTGTGTGGCAGGTGCAGACGGATAATTTACCCCAACCACGTATCCGGTCGTTCTGACCGTTTTCGTTATCAGCCCCAGGTGGGACAAAAGAGAGAATTAGTGCAGTAGATGTTGTGCAAGTCTGCTGACTGAAGTAAGTAAAAATAATAATTAATTATACCTCTGAAATGTACCGGCAAATGCTAAAAACTTGGCGTCCTTTTAGTTTGGATGGGAACTTGCGAGATCCGCCATAAGATGGACGTGAATATTTTCCGTACTTGCGATGAAGTTGCTCTATTATTCAGTTGCCGTTTCAGATCTAAATCAACGCACTAAAATTTTTCCTTCTCGTGTGAAATGGGACTGGTGAACTGTTTCATTTCGTCTGATAACGGGTTGGTGTTAGCACATTGAAAGTCCATGAGTACAACGCGATTATTTTCTGCACAGACTCATCTTTAAGAAAGGCCGAGAATTTTCGGAGGCCATTTACTCAGATAACTCATGCATCAACCGACACGTCGAACTGGACCCTGTGTACGGCAACTTGAAAGAAAGGTGGAAGAAGCGAGAGCCAATCCAAACGGGAATTCACCCCATAAAAACAACTATTGGAAAGAACGACTAAGCAAAATCGATTTTTTGGCACGTTTTAAATTTAAACTGTTTCGCACACTTACTTCACGTCTGACGACGACCTGGGGAATCAGCGTCGAAAATTTACCCAATAAAGTTTCTTATTGTTTCCAAAAGAACGTCTTTGCTTTTATATATATATATATATATATATATATATATATATATATATATATATATATATATATATATATATATATATATGATAGTGTGTGGCTCACCGATCTGCTTAAGGAACATTTGTGTTACACTGTGCCCTGGAACTCAGACTAGAGTACTCACAGGCAGTCGCATAGCGACATGTAGCATATGTTGTTAATATGGAACCGACAATGGAACCGAATCCCAGGTGTTCCACACTTGGGATTGGATATGACTGGCTGATTATGGCTAATAAGCCAGAAATGGCCATTCCGGTCTCCCTTGTCTTTGTCGGTTCCATATTATCGATATATATATATATATATATATATATATATATATATATATATATATATATATATATATATATATATATATATATATATTCAGAATGAGAGTATTCAGAATTAGATTACCAAAAAAGGCGAGGGAGATTGGAATGGTAATTTCTGGCTCATTAGCCGTCATCAGCCAGCCAAAGCCAACTGTGGCTGTTGCACCACCCAAGGATCGAACCCGCGATTTGTTGATCAGAAGTCCAACACTCTAACCCACTGCGCCACGGGCTCGTTGTCTCCAAAATATTGACAATGGTAAGCAGGCACTCACCAATCGCTAACGGAACTCATTCATCCCTTTGTGCCTTTGGATTCACTCTAGAGCCCCGACAGCAGCCGAACGGCGCCTAATGATATAAGCTGGTTAACATGACTGGCAAAGCCAAGGGAGACTAGAATGTTCATTTCTGACTTATTGATAGTCATCAGCCATTCCAGTCTCCTTTGTCTTTATCGAATTGTCATTCTGACTACATCATTAGCCGCTATATTCCATTCGCGTAGAATGACATTAGTGATCGTTTCGATTGAACTTTTTTAGCAGGTATTACTTTCAAGTAAATAAAAACGACAGCAAGTTTATGATAGATAACAGGAACAAATTTGTCATATTTAACTCAATACATTTGGTGGAAGCGTAAAATTCACGGTTTTTTATTTCAGGGAAGATGGGGAAGTTGGTGCTGAAAAGAAGCATTTGTGAGTAGCCGTGTTTTCATTTTGAATTAAGGAGAGGGTTGCTGAAAGTCACCGTTTACTTGAGGAATTATCTGTTGAACATACCCCTTCTAAGCCAACATGAAAAAAAATCGTTTAAACGATTTCAAAGTGACGCTTTTGACACAGAAGATATGGAACGTTCAGGACAATCAGATCCTATTAAGATGAAGAATTTCAAAAATTAATAATTTCAGATCTATGTCAAGCATTTAAGCATATTTTGGAACAATTATAAAGGAATAAATCCACTATTTTGCTTATAATAATGACGAGGAAAACCCTGGAAAGCGGTTAAGTAACCAGCAGGATAAACGTCGAAACATAATTTGCATGAGGGTAGAGCTGTGCTTTGCTGTTTGGTTGTACCAACAAGGAGTGGTGTACTATGAATTGCTGAGGCCATCTTAAACTGTTATTATTAAGCCATATCATCAAAAGATGATCAATTTGAGAGGAACATGGAACATTAGAAAATCCCCAATATGATAAGGGACATGATACGGCGCGTTTGCAACAGAAACTGCCAGTATCCGTGGCGTAAAACAAATGAATGAATGTTCAAAAGCACGTCACTGGGAATTCCTTCCTCATTTCAGCATTAGACTATCATTTCGCTGATCCAGGGTCATTTACTATGAAGAAGTTAGAAATTGGCTCGATGCATAGATTTTTCTAAAGTACAACAGTTGCTCTACCATGGTATCAGTTTGTAACCCGAAAGGCAGAACAAGTTTATGGCTGCTTACGGTTATTAATTTAAATAAAATACAATGCACAGTCACTATTAAATAAACGCTGTTTTCTTTCATAAAAATGGCACAAAAAAATTCCCATTCCCAATACTCCTGAACTTTACCTCTGAGCTGGTTGTATTTATTCGGAAGGAGAGGGGACGTTTGATTGTGACTCAATATTTTTCAATATTCGGTACAGTTCTGGAATTAGAAATTTCTACTGCTGCATTCACTCATAGGTGCAGGCAATTCCCACCGCGAGAGGTTTAAGTTCTACTCTGTTGTCTCTTCAGTCATACATAGGAAAGACAGTTCAGTTGGAAAAATCGTGGAGGTGACTACAGACTAGCCTGCAGGATTACTAACCGACGAGAGAAAGGAGTGCGAAGGTTGCTTCGAAGGGCTTGCAACACACGCAGTCTTGAGCGTAGTTGAGGGCTTGAACGCAAGTAGTGGTCATGAGGGGCGACAGCCTTCCTGTGTCGTGTCTCGCAACCACCGCCAACACTTCCATATGCCCACGATCCTCCTGCTTGAAATAAGGACATTGCAAGGCCCGGAGGTGACGTCCAGCACTAAAATCAGAGCAATCGGAGATGGGCGTGAGTGTACTGACTGACAAGGCCAAAAATACGTCTTCGCGTGCCACACACGAACCAGGTTTTTACAAGGAATTTCCGAGGAATTTCACGCAAGAAAGACTGCCATGAAGGCAAAGTGAAGAGGACGCCATTAAGGCATTACCCTCAGTACTGAAAAGGGTTGCGTTATTTCAACAATTACCAACATTGAAGCCACGACTGATAGCGTGTTCGGCTAGTTTCAAGACCCCTTTATTTGCTAAGAGTAAGGGCATTGAGCACTTAATCCAAGTTAAAATCGATCTCACCCTTAGGGACTCCTGTCATTGACTTGTCAGTACGAAATCAAATGGGAGTATGGCATAACACTCTGTTTGGCTAAGCGTGAACCAGCGTCAAACAATTGTCACAAGCATTTAGGACAATCGCAGTGGGCCCGAATGCATAAAAGAAGCATGACAGCTTAGGGGATTATTCCTTACCATCTTTGTCCAAAGACAAGTTTTAGCATGTCTGGTAACCCGATCAGTCAACACAATTACAACGCAGTCAGTATTCCCGATCACAAATCCCAGAACAACGGGTCCGAAGCTCAATGGTAAAGCAGTGGAATTGATAACGTTTGATAACCAAGGAAAGCCGATCGTATCTCAGACCCTGCAAAACATTATTTGGGTACAGATGGCTGGCTACAGTTAATAAGCTAGGATGGCCATCCCAGTCCCCACCATTCAATTTATTCTGGACCAAGGTTATCAGTTCTCAGCACACGCATCTGGGGACCCAATTACCCAAATTTCAATTCAGAACCACAGCCCAGTTCAAATCCGAAAATGAATACAATACTGACGATACTGATGAACCGTAAACAAGGTTATGATGACTTTGTGTCCGAGTGAAATCCTCTCCTCTGAGTCTAATTCACAACCAGTTGCAGCGGCGTAAGCAGACAAAATACGCCATGGAGTGCTTTAGAGATCCAGCCGGCTACCTCGTGCACACAAGCGGTCTGCGAATGTGGGCCGTCAGTGTCCAGGTCCTGAGAGAAACACCGTTGGTTGAAACGCCCTTCAGCTCTTTCCACCAAATGGATACGCGATGGGCAGAGGGATGGAAAACTCTAGAGAGAACGAATGAAGCAGAGGATACCTGGGGCTGTAGAAAGGACGAGGAAAAAACGACTTAGAGGAGCAGAGTGATCCACTGGATGAGTAGGAGTAGGAGGAGGAGGAGGAGGAGGAGGAGGAGGAGGAGGAGGAGGAGGAGGAGGAGGAGGAGGAGGGAGGAGGAGGAGGAGGGAGGAGGAGGAGGAGGAGGAGGAGGAGGAGGAGGAGGAGGAGGAGGAGGAGGAGGAGGAGGAGGAGGAGGTGGAGTCGAGTACAGGGAAGAAGTGACGTGAAGTGAAGTGGTAGAAGGGAATCCATGACGAGGGATGAGGAAGATGATGAGGAAGACGAGGGGGGAGGAGGAGGAGGAGGCAGGACAGTAATTACAGAACGGTTATTTCTTCCTCTCATCGGCACTGCGTAATTTCACGACGCGGAAAATTGGAGGAGGAGCAGAAATGAGGTGGAATTAAGAAGCAGAAGAGGGAGAGAAGGGGAGGAGAAAGATGAGAGTAAGGAGAAAAACGATAAGCAGAGGAAACTGGGGTAGGATAGGTAGGAGTATGAGGAGGAGGATGAAGAGGAGTATGAGGAGTAGGAAGAGGAGGAGGAGGAGGAGGAGGAGGAGGAGGAGGAGGAGGAGGAGGAGGAGGAGGAGGAGGAGAAGGAGAAATAAGACTAGGTGGAGGACGACGACGACAACGATGACGAAAGGGGCGAGGGGAGGATGGTAATTATTTTCCAGTTAAATCTCACTCCTGCACGCAAACACAAATGAGAAGAAACCCAGTGGAGAGTCAGAGAGATTGCTGCGGTCGGGCTATTTTTAACTTGGCAGCTTTCCGCGTCATTCGCATAATAGACGGACACAGGTGTTATCAGGACTCAATATATAAGGAGTTCCTTATTAATTATTTGGTAGCGACTTGAGGAATGAGACACAAGACCTTGCTTGTTGTATGCGGAACGGCTGTAAGCCTAGTCGATGCTAACCGACAGGCTGCAGTGCCACACTCATACATGTGTTCGCCCAATAAAAATCGATTGGAACTGGTGTTGTAATAATTGTTTTACACTACTACTACTTTAAAAGCACCGGCTTGGCTGCAGCAAAACGTCCCTTGTTTGAAGGGCATCAACGTGGCAGAGCGGGCTTCTTCATCAGGAAATCATAAATCATCTCGTACACTAAAATGTCTCTACCTAATACCCTATTTATCACTAACTGCGAGTCCTGTGAGAACAAATTTCTAGCTTAAAACTGGTGGAAAATTAAGTTTTAGCAAGCTTCGGGTTTTTACACTTACTTGTACACTACCGTAGAGTGATTAAGAAGATGGTTTGTGCTGTGTGTTGATAGGAAAAAGAGCTTGCAAGCGCAACCAGTACAGAAGGATCGAACAGATTTGTGGTCTTGACCACGAAAATGGAAGCTGAATCAACTATTTCTGGCCCCGATGCAGAACGGTACGACCGAGTCACGTAAGTGATCGGTGAACGCCAGTCCACCAATGTTACTATTGTCGGTTCAAACCGTCAAGATAAAGAGCCCATGGCTCAATACTTTGAGCGTTGGACGTCTAACCAACAAGTCGCGGGTTCAATCCTCGGGTGGCAGGCTAATGACGGCGTCACATGGTGGAGCACCCGTTGGATATAAACATTCCACTGGGGTCAGTTAGTCATCGAGCCAGGACATGGTTTCACATCCTGACAACTACGCTTAGGAAAACTGAATGTTTCTCAGAAGGAGCGTTCGCTGATCCGTCCCGGCTACCGTTTGGCTAGGCACCCCCGGTGGTGGACTCCAGGACTCCCCTCACTTTGGGTGATAACACGCCTTAATTATGCACCGCGTGTTGCTATGCCGCAACCGGCAGGGGCTCTGTACCCACGCAACTAGGGCAGGTCGATGAACCTGGGCTAGAGCATATAGTTCGAACCCTTCAGATGGGTGGAGGTCATGTGGAAAATTACCATAAACTTGGGTTCGTCTACTAGGCTTCACGTGCTCTCATTTTTACGCCCGCATTCCAGACCTATTCATGTCAGGCAACATCCGCTAAAGCCTTACCGGAGTTTCACACTCGTGGGCATGGTGACGCTATGCGGTTACTTGCTCCCGTTTCACCGTCTATATGCCGTCTTACACTTCTACGCTTGGCTGTATCTGCTCCGGCCGCGCGCCACCGTCTGACAGAAGCGAGGGACAGTAAGATGACAGGTTTGACCTACAGGACAGGAGAGGACTACCGACAACTACGGCAAGAAGGGCGACTGGTGGTCAACTTGACTACGGATAACGCATTAAATGCGCGTTTTGGGCGTGGCTGCAGTTACGCCCTACACGCTACGACGCTCACAATGTTTAGCAGATGTTTTTGCGCGCGCGCGCACACACACACACACACCTTTCATAGAAAAGATGGAGTAGGAGTGGGAGCATGAAGAAGAGGATGAGGGGGCGGGTGAAGGAGGAAGGAGAGGATGAGTAGGAGAGGATGAGTAGGAGCGGATAGAGGGAGGAGGAACGAGTGTGTGGGAGGGTAGGATGAGGGAGAGGAGGAGCGGGAAAATAGGACAAGAGAGGAAGAGGAGGAGGAGGAAAGCAAATACTTTTACGAGGAGACTTCTGCGTTACTCCATTTGGTGAGGATAAAAAAACTGATGCAGTCCGCTGCCTCTGCTCAGGAGGGGGAGGAGGAGAGGATGAAGATTCTGGGCATTAAATGCCTAAGCAAGCGTGCAAAAGAGCAGATGACGCAGAAGGCATAATTAGGCACGAAAATATGAACTAGTCCGAGAGACACAGTTGAAAATGCGCTAAATCCTAGGCATGCAAGAGGTCAGGATTAAGGTTATGCTTAGATTTAGGGTTAGTTTTATTTTAAGAGGGATAGGTAGGGTTTCGTAAAAAATACTATTCGCGTGAGGTTAAAGGTCTACTATAGGCCTCACGATTACAGATCGCAGCACTAACCTCAAACGGGTGCAGTGAATGCGTAGGCTGTGTATAGATGACAATTCCTATGGCACCCCCGTGCATGTATTCGTGAGAGAACCCGAAACGCCCTCGACTATATTTTTGCTGCTTGCGTAAAATAAACTGCCACCGGACATAGGTTTTTATCCGGTTTTGGCATTCATTGAAACGTGTGAGTGATTAGAGAAAGCTAGTCCTCTTTCTCACCTACACCTACTGTATCCTGCCTTTTCGGCTGTTGTGCAGACCATTGCACTTCTTATGAGTACCGAAACACAAATTATACAAAATATTTAACATTTGTGCACTCCTTAAACAGGAGAATAAAGGTATCAGTATTAAGTACTCATTTTCTTGGTAAAAGACGCAGATGAACTCGTTGAAAAAATCAGATAGCAGTATTTAGTCCGAGGAAAAAAGTGCATCCAGACAGCCACAGCCGGGTAGGGCGACAGAGACGGCATCAACACCCAAGCACTGGGTAGAAACAGTTTCGAATTATCACCTGGCGCCACGTCCTAGCCTCGACAGTAGCCACTGCTGTCAGGATTCTGTAAACAATGAGACCCTCATTTTTTATCTTCCGTCTTATCGTGCTAATCAAGACTTGGCCGGATATTTGTTGCACTCAAAGTACACCCACAAATTTTGACCGGAAAGTGAGTTTTAAAACCTAAATGAAGCCAAAATAATGCTGGAAGTCGTCGTAGACAGGCCGGTGAAACTGATTTCCATGTGGAGGAGCATTTATCATTCCAAAAAGCCCTACTAGGAACAGTCTAGCAAGAACTCCTGAGGATGAGCAAACACTGAAACTCAAACGCAAGGTCTCCCTCGTGTACAAAGTAAAATTATCTGGTTTGCAGAGGAGCCTTGTTCTTGTGCAACGGAATGGTCGAACCCTAAACCCTGGTAGGTGGTGCTACCGAGTGTCAACACGTTACAGTTTTTTGGTCTATCTACTGCTATCGCAATGCTGTCAAGTGTTCGTTGGACAGTCTGAGAAATGAATCGCGAGGCCACGTTTGTGGAAACATAAGTGGAAAGATAATTTTAACGAATAGAACAAGTCTTATTTTTCACAACCGCTGGCCGCTGAAGTTAGGATAGCTAGTTAAGGTTTTTAGATGCTAGTAGAACCACGTAGATTATCTGCAAAAGGAGCACAGCTACATGTGGCGCAGAGGACAGAATCCCAATCACAAATGGCTTCCGAGAGCAAGCCAGTAGCGTTTCTATAAGGACTGGACTAAGCAGTGCTACATAGCAGTGCGCTAGCAGAAGAAGAGATGTAGAAGAGGAAGAAGAAGAAGAAGAAGAAGAAGAAGAAGAAGAAGAAGAAGAAGAAGAAGAAGAAGAAGAACGAAGAAGAGGAAGAAGAAGAAGAAGAAGAAGAAGAAGAAGAAGAAGAAGAAGAAGAAGAAGAAGGAAGAAGAAGAAGAAGAAGAAGAAGAAGAAGAAGAAGAAGAAGAAGAAGAAGAAGAATAAGAAGAAGAAGAAGAAGAAGAAGAAGAAGAAGAAGAAGAAGAAGAAGAAGAAGAAGAAGAAGAAGAAGAAGAAGAAGAAGAAGAAGAAGAAGAAGAAGAAGAAGAAGAAGAAAGTTCTTCCTTCGCCGGCTTCATTCATCTGAAATTTTGAACTCTTACTGGAGTCCATGCTCGGAGATAGAACCGGCAACCAAACAAACAAATTTATAGGACATAGGGGCCATTAAAATGCCAGTGACGCCAGTCCGGAGTTTACTGCGCAAGAATTTGAATGCCAACGCCAGATCGATTGACGTCGACTTCGATTGGTCAAAATGCTCTAGAATGTACCACCACAACCGACGTGGCCTCATAAACACTCCGCAACCTAATGAAAAAATTCCGAGATGTTATCGCTCACATGTAACATTGTATTTCACGAAATAGACTTGCAGACAGTAAACAGACCAGTAACTATTTTTGTCACCTAAATTTAGATATTGAGAAAGACAGAGAATTATAACACTAGATCTTTTGTTCGTAGGCTTAAAGTTTGGAAAAATGAAAACAGACCTTTTTACAGTAGTGAGGTGATAGGCAGATATATTGGTAATGGGTCAACAAGACTTCTAATCGCAATGCATGTACTCCTGCAGCCAAATGTGATGGAAGGATTTCTCAGAAGCTTTGTAGTCGATGATCCCAAAAAATCAAGAAACTGAGAGAATTCCGGAAAGTCGGCAAGATAGATTTTATATTTCCTATTTAGCCAAAAGTCAACTATGTCCCTCTGGTCGAGCAGGTATTTCGAACAGACACTGGACACCCTTCAAAGTATGAAAAGCAAATAAAGTTCGGCTCCTTATTTTTCGGAGTCTTCCCAAAATGTCGACTCCTTTGTTCAGGTTAGTTGCTTCATTCCGGCAGCCAAAGGGACGCCTTGCCGGTCGAAGCGCCCTGTCCAAAAATGGTAAATCACTTTCGGGTTTTTGTCTCTATGAAGGCAAAACTGTTAGGTTAATCCTGTTTTAAGGATATAGCAGATTTTTCTGATATTAATTTTCTTCCGTAGGCGTTTTTAGTGCTTTTCAACGCACGAGTTTTGGGATTTTGTGGGGTCTGCAGGCAAAGGTTTGTATGTTGAATCGTCTTTTAAGAGTGAAAGCATCTTCCCTATGTATTATTGTTTGTTTAGGATGGTGGTAGCACTCCTTTATCGGCGCAGAATGATGATGTATTTTTCTTTAATTGCCTTTTAGTGCTTTCATTCATCGCCAGATAGTGTTGAGTGCTACTACGGTTCTTCAGGGCATGCACGTATGCTGCAATTGCAAACTGACTTTTCTGTAAGATTTAACGATATGATTGATTCGAAGCTGGCAATGAAGTCAAGGTATTTGGAATCCGACGGATTCTACTTCACTTCTTCGCACAGCCCGTTTTCCTCTGTTCTTGGTAGGACTTTCAAGGATATGTTTATAACTTAGTTTAGATACTTTGCATCATTGTGACTTTTTATGAGAAATTCATATCCTGTTTTTCGCCAAGATGCTAGTCGTTCTAGTTCCGTGCATGATGGTTTCGTAGTGTTTTTAAATACGTGTAGATGTAGCGAAAAATTGCATGCTATGTTCTTTCTGCTCCTTTTAATCTACGAAGTCGATAGTGTGCGTCTACTATGCTCCCGGCATTTGATAGTCGTAACGGAAAGCAGCTTGAAAGCCCTGGAAAGACTTTATTGCTAGTTTTATCTTCGGTAGAATCCTATTGTTTCGACAACGGTGTGAAAATGATAATTGTTCTCGCGTTAAACTTTCACGAATCGTTCACTTTTCATCATCAAGCATAAAAGCAAAACAGTTCGCTCAAAATTCCGCGTATGTATTTAAAAACAGCATCCCAAAGATATTCAATAGAAAGAGGCAGAAATTCTTTGGGAAAAATAGCTGTAATGCGATTTTTAGACTGGTCCCCAGCTCATCAGACTACGAGCCATTACAGAACAATTAATCAATTAACCGTGTTTTAACAAAGGATTCAGAGTTTTGGGTAATCGAACCAATACGCATTGAGTGTATTTTTGTCATCCGTCGTGATTGGTTCTGCGCGTTTGAATTTTTCTTTAACGATTTGTATGTGTCATCAAATCGATATGCCGGTTGATACATGCCTCATCTGAGTGCATTGCTTCCAGGAATTCACGGGCTTTTCTGGTTGGGCAGATGCCAACAATCTGTGTTTTCTCCCATGCAAATTTATGTCCGGTTTCCAGTGTATGCATAGCCGGCATATCGATTTGGATGCCACATACGAAATCGTTAAAGAAAAATTCAATCGCGCAAAACCAATCACGACGGGATGTCCCACTCAATGCGTATTGTTCGATTTTGGGCAATCTCTTAGAATCCTTTGTTAAACACGGTTAGATTGATTGTTCCTGTACACTGCCCGTAGTCTGACGACGAGCTGGGGACCAGTCTCGAAAATTACGCATTAAAGTTTCTATTTTTCCCAAAAGAATTTCACCTTTTTCTGTGAATATCTTGGGATGCTTGTTTTTAAATACATACGTACGAATTTTGAGCGAAGTATTTTGCTTTATGCTTGATGATGGGAAAAGTAAACGATTCGTGAAAGTTTAACGCGAGAACAATTATCATTTTCACACCGTTGTCGAAACAATAGATTCTACCGAAGATAAAAACTAGCAATAAAAGTCTTTCCAGGCTCTGCTCGCGTTATCGCACAAATGCTTGGAGTATTTATAACAGACGCACACTATCGACTTCGTAGATTAAAGGAGCAGAAACAACAAAACATGCAATTTTTCCATGACCAACTCCCTGCACACGTATTTAAAACACTACAGGAAACTATTACGCACGTTTCAGAACTAGAATGACTAAAAAAGAGAAGCATCTTGACGAAAAAGTGGATGAGAATTTCTTATTAAGTCACAATTATACGATGTATCCAAATAAAGTCATAAATTTTTCATCGAAAGTCCTAACAAAACAGAGGAAAGGTGCTGTCCAAAGGAATGAAGTACAATCCATCAGATTCCAACTACTATGAGTTCCTTGCCAACTTTGAATCAATCATATCATCAAAAAATCTTACAGAAGAAGAGCAGTTTGCAATTCGCAGCAGTACTGTGCATGCCTTGAATAACCGAAGTAAGCACTCATCGTTATCTTGCGATGAAAGAAAAGCACTCAAGGCACATAAACAAGAAAAAGACATCATCATTCTACCTGCTGATAAATGAGGTGCTACCACCATCCTAAACAAAGAAGACTACACAGGGAAGATGCTTTCACTCTTAAAAGACGATTCAACATACAAACGTTTGCCTGTAGACCCCACAAAATCCCAAAACTCGTGCATTGAAAAAGCCCTAAAACGCCTTACGGGAAGGAAATTAATATCAGAAGTTCTTGTTAAATCCTTAAAGCAGGAAGAACCCACAATTGCAAAAAAAATATGGTCTTCCAAAAATTCACAAAACTGGCATCCCACTGTGAACGATAGTTTTCTTAATCGGTGCACCGAATTATCAAATTTCAAAGTGGCTATTTTACCAGCTACATCCACTTACAAAGAACTCTGAATACTCCATTGAAGATTCAAAAAGTTTTCTAGACAAATTAAAAGGAATCACAGTTTCACCTGATGAGGTCATGGTTTCATTCAATGTGGTCTCGCTCTTCCCCTCGATCCCCCTTGATTTAGCGAGATCATGCACCGATGAACTACTCCACGCCTACGTCACTTATGTACCTGCCGATGCTTTACTCCAACTCGTAGACCTTTGTCTAGAAACCAACTTTTCCTTCCCCGGCCAATGCTATCAACAACTTAAAGGAGCCCCTATGGGGTCGCCCATATCCGGCTTCCTGGCTGAAGCTGTTATGCAGAAATTGAAATCGAAAGCTCTCCCTGGTGTTAAACCAAAAGTGTGGTTGCGATACGTTGATGATACATTTGTCATCTTCAAGAAAGAACTATTAGACCTGCTCATCAAAAATCTAAACTCAACATTTCTAGGAATTGAATTTACGTTCGAGACGGAAGCTGATGGACAACTCCCATTTCTGGATGTCCTCGTACATCGGAAAACTGATGGATCACTCCACACCTCAGTTTACCGTAAAGAAACATATTCTGAGGTCATCCTACACTTTGAGAGTAATCATCCTATCTCTCACAAAAGGAGTTCTGTCTACAGTCTCCTAAATCGAGCCAAAACACATTGCTCTGATGAAGAAAGTTATCGAGCAGAAATGAAATACCTCTTTAACTTGTTCTCTAAAATGGATATCCCCGTGACTTCGTGTATCGTTGACTAAAGCGACAAGAATCCAAAAAGAAAGGTATTTCAAACAACACGGCCACCCAGGTACCCCAAAACAATGACCTGGCGAACTCCTCCCGTACATTAAAATGTATCTGAGCTTGTCGAAAGACAGCTTAAAACACCAGATACAAGTAGCACACCACCCTACATCTACTTTACGCTCACAGCTTTTACACCCTAAGGACAGGGTTAACTACCTTGATAAAAAGCTGTTGTCTACAAAATTCCATGTTCCAGTTGTAATGCCGTTTATTGTGGCCAAACTGGGAAATCTGTCTCAACCCGCCTACACGAACATCAGTTGGCGGTTAGAAGACGAGACCATTTATCCCAAGTGGCTATGCATACACTGGAAACCGGACATAAGTTTGCATGGGAGAATACACGGATTGTTGGCATCTGCCCAATCAGAAAAGGCCGTGAATTCCTGGAAGCAATGCACTCAGATGAGGCATGTTTCAACCGGCATATCGATTTGGATGCCACATACAAAATCGTTAAAGAAAAATTCAAACGTGCACAACCAATCACGACGGGATGACGAAATACACTCAAAGCCTATTGGTTCGGATTTTGCCCAATCTCAGAATCCTTTGTTTAACATGGTTAATTGATTAATTGTTCCTGTAAACTGCCCGTAGTCTGAAGACGAGCTGAGGGACCAGTCTCGAAAATTTAAGCATTAAAGTTTCGATTTTTTCCCAAAGAATTTCGTATTTTCTATTGAATATCTTGGGATGCCTGTTTTTCAATACATACATACATACATACGACAGTTCGACCGTCGATTTCGACGAGGTCCACCGTATGCTCCACACCAGGTGGTGCAGGGACGGTGACTTGCGCGTGAATTAGTTTTAAGTGATAGTAGCCTTGCGCTGCAGCTACCGCACTCTCTCCTCCTACCCCACCTGAGCCCGGTGTCAAGACAGAGTCAAGAAGACCGGAGATGGGAGAGGGCGCAGGTGGCTGGCGCGGCCGGAGCCGCCCCTGGGCGTGCCACCACACCTGGCTCGGATCCCACGGTGTGGGAGTGCCATAAAGGCCACATTTAGAAGGAGCCATTGCAACACGGCTACTCACAAATGTTTCTTTTCGGCACCAACTTTCCCATCTTCCCTGAAATAAAAAACCGTGAATTTTACGCTTCCACCAAATGTATTGAGTTAAATATGACAAATTTGTTCCCGTTATCTATCATAAACTTGCTGTCGTTTTTATTTACTTCGAAAGTAATACCTGCTAAAAAGTTCAATCGAAACGATCACTACGTCATTCACGCGAATGGAATATAGCGGCTAATGATGTAGTCAGAATGACAATTCGACAAAGACAAAGGAGACTGGAAATGGCTGATGACTATCAATAAGTCAGAAATGAACATTCTAGTCTCCTTGGCTTTGCCAGTCATGTTAACCAGCTTATATCATTAGGCGCCGTTCGGCTGCTGTCGGGGCTCTAGAGTGAATCCAAAAGGCACAAAGGGATGAAAAGAGTTCCGTTAGCGATTGGTGAGTGCCTGCTTACCATTGTCAATATTTTGGAGACAACGAGCCCGTGGCGCAGTGGGTTAGAGTGTTGGACTTCTGATCAGCAAATCGCGGGTTCGATCCTTGGGTGGTGCAACAGCCACAGTTGGCTTTGGCTGGCTGATGACGGCTAATGAGCCAGAAATGACCATTCCAATTGCCCTCACCTTTTTTGGTAATCTAATTCTGAAATATATATATATATATATATATATATATATATATATATATATATATATATATATATATATAAAGTCATCCCAGGGCTTCTAAGCCGCTTTCCGTTACGGCTTTCAAATGCTTGGAGCATTTATAACAGACGCACACTATCGACTTCGTAAATTCAAGGAGCAGAAAGAACAAAACATGCAATTTTGCCATGACCAACTCCCTGCACACGTATTTAAAACACTACAGGAAACTATTACGCACGTTTCAGAACTAGAATGACTAAAAAAGAGAAGCATCTTGACGAAAAAGTGGATGAGAATTTCTCCTGAAAGTCACAATGATACGATGCATCCAAATAAAGTCATAAACTTATCCTCGAAAGTCCTAACAAAACAGAGGAAAAGGTGCTGTCCAAAGGAATGAAGTACAATCCATCGGATTCCAACTACCTTGACTTCTTTGCAAACTTTGAATCAATCATATCATCTACAAATCTTACAGAAGAAGAACATTTTGCATTTCGCAGCCGTACTGTGCATGCCTTCAATAACCGAAGTAAACACTCAACATTATTTTGCGATGAAAGAAAAGCACTAAAGGCAATTAAGCAAGAAAAATACATCATCATTCTACCTGCCGATAAAGGAGGTGCCACCACCATCCTAAACAAACAATAATACATAGGGAAGATGCTTTCACTCTTAAAAGACGATTCAGCATACAAACCTTTGCCTGCAGACCCCACAAAATCCCAAAACTCGTGCGTTGAAAAAGCACTAAAACGCCTTACGGGAAGAAAATTAATATCAGAAGTTCTTGCTTAATCCTTAAAACAGGAAGAACCCAACAGTTTTTGCCTTCATAGAGACAAAAACCCGTAAGTATTTACCATTTTGGACAGGCCTTCGACCGGCAAGGCCCTTTGGCTGCCGGAATGAAGCAATAACCTAACAAGGGAGTCAAAATTTTGGTAAGACTCCAAAAAATAGGAGCCAAACTTTGTTGCTTTTCATACTTTGAAGGTGTCCAGTGTCTGTTCGAAATACCTGCTCGACCAGAGGACATAGTTGACTTTGGCTGAATAGGATATATAAATCTATCTAGCCGACTTTCCGGAATTCTCTCAGTTTCTTGATTTTTTGGGATCATCGACTACAAAGCTTCTGAGAAATCCTCCATCACATTTGGCTGCAGGAGTACATGCATTGCGATTAGAAGTCTTGTTGACCCATTACCAATACATCTGCCTATCACCTCACTACTGTAAAAAGGTCTGTTTTCATTTTTCCAAACTTTAAGCCTACGAACAAAAGATCTAGTGTTATAATTCTCTGTCTTTCTCAATATCTAAATTTAGGTGACAAAATAGTTGCTGGTTTGTTAACCGTCTGCGAGTCTATTTTGTGAAATACAATGTTACATGTGAGCGATAACATCTCGGAATTTTTTCATTAGGATGCGGATTGTTTATGAAAAACTCCTAGAAATTGTTGTTATGCCGGAAATTTCCATCAAGTGAAATCTTGTGTATCTGAGCATTTTCAAAAATAGAGAAGAAGTTTATGGACTTAGCGAGACAAGGCTGAGGAACAGACGTCAGCTGCCTTCGAAGAGCAAATGAATGATTTTCTGTAGCAGGTACCTTCAACAGATGTTTGTTTTGGAAGTGGTAGCCAAACGGTATTGTTTTTCGGAGGCAAATGAGGCCACGTCGGTTGTGGTGGTACGTTCTAGAGCATTTTGACCAATCAAAGTCGACTTCAATCGATCTGGCGTCAGCATACAACGCCCTGCGCAGTCACCTTCGGACTGGCGTCACTGGCATTTGAATGGCCCCTATCTCCTATAAATTTGTTTGTTTGGTTGCCGCTTCTATCTCCAATCATGGACTCCAGTAAGAGTTCAAAATTTCAGATGAATGAAGCCGGCGAAGGAAGAACCTTCTTCTTCTTCTTCTTCTTCTTCTTCTTCTTCTTCTTCTTCTTCTTCTTCTTCTTCTTCTTCTTCTTCTTCTTCTTCTTCTTCTTCTTCTTCTTCTTCTTCTTCTTCTTCTCCTTCTTCTTCTTCTTCTTCTTCTTCTTCTTCTTCTTCTTCTTCTTCTTCTTCTTCTTCTTCTTCTTGTTCTTCTTCTTCTTCTTCTTCTTCTTCTTCTTCTTCTTCCTCTTCTACATCGTCTTCTTCTTCTTATTCTTCTTCGTTAGCGCAATGTTAGTAGCACTCATCCAGTCCTTATATAAACGCTACTGGCTTGCTCTCGGAAGCCATTTGTGATTGGGATACTGTCCTCTGCGCCACATGTAGCTGTGCTCCATTTGCAGATAATCTACGTGGTTCTACTAGCATCTAAAAACCTTAACTAGCTATCCTAACTTCAGCGGCCAGTGGTTGTGAAAAATAAGACTTGTTCTATTCGTTAAAATTATCTTTCCACTAATGTTTCCTCAAACGTGGCCTCGCGATTCATTTCTCAGACTGTCCAACGAACACTTGACAGCATTGCGATAGCAGTAGATAGACCAAAAAACTGTAACGTGTTGACACTCGGTAGCACCACCTACCAGAGTTTAGGGTTCGACCATTCCGTTGCACAAGAACAAGGCTCCTCTGCAAACCAGATAATTTTACTTTGTACACGAGGGAGACCTTGCGTTTGAGTTTCAGTGTTTGCTCATCCTCAGGAGTTCTTGCTAGACTGTTCCTAGTAGGGCTTTTTGGAATGATAAATGCTCCTCCACATGGAAATCAGTTTCACCGGCCTGTCTACGACGACTTCCAGCATTATTTTGGCTTCATTTGGGTTTTAAAACTCACTTTCCGGTCAAAATTGACCCTTTTGTCATTTTATTTGATGCGATTGGTCATGGGAATATGTAATCTCGTAGTACAGGTAACCTTGTGACACATTTCTGGAGTTAGTATTGGGGTTATGATTATGAGGGTTACTGTACTGTAGTGACCCAACGCCGTGCGCATGTTGAACGCTGAACCTCCCGCGTTTACATGCACGTGCGCACCAGTGGCTGTCTGGGGCTCGACAATCCTGACTGGCCGCACCGACCAATCATCTTCAAGGCTGACTGACGCCTGACTGCGCTGGAGGCCCCTTGACGATCGAACGGCCTCGAACACTAGGGGGACGTCGCAGACGCGCGGTTGGACGTGCCCTCGTTCGGCAGACAACTTCATCCAACCCCATCTGCGATAGTTCTGTACAGAATAAACTACCCTCCAACGTGGCGTCCCCCTTCTTCTCTCCCGCTGCGATAGTACTACCTGGAATCTTACGCCAGGCCATCTGTAGTTAGACCCTTGATATCGAGGAATAATTTTGGAAACCAACGAAAATGACCTTTTTGGCCGAAGGAGGCCTTGGGGAGAGCGGGCTACTCTTACGAGTTAAAGCTCGCACCACACGCACAACAATAGAAGTGGACATTCATAGCTGACCCTCACCTGGAATCCGGTAACGCTTCTGAAACTGCGAAAATGGCCTGGGCACGGCCACCAAACTGTGTTCAAAACTTCAACTAGCAGAGAAAAATAAGTGAAGGTAGCCGGTGAGCCCTCTGACAATGACGAGTTGTTATCTGAAGCATGTTTAAGGTGTGTCCAATCCCAACGCCATTACTCAGGGATTCAGTGCTGAGCCCCACCTCTTACAACTGCACGATGCAGCGGCGTCAAATTGACTTTTAGTTGCTTTCCCTGCTGCGAGTGTGATTAACCAATTAGTATTCTGCTTGTGGGCAGGGATATAAATATTTCGCAAAGTGTTTCCCTGGAAACTGGCGGATCTTAGCTCAGAGACGTACAACAACTTTTGGAGAGGACGTGAGCAGGCTCTGCACTGAAGCTACCAGTGATGACTTAGTCCCAAATTCGAAAAGAGAGTCAGGTCGATGCTCCGCCTTTCGGTTACGGATTCGGCAGATGAAAGGCTGAATTAAGCAGGGCTATGTTTCGGCCCTGCAGCACAAACGTTCAGGGCAAAGTAGACACCTACAGTGTGTTACCCATCTAATGCAAAGTCTCTCCCAGCTCCGGTCTTCTTGACTCCGTCATGACACCGTGCTGCAGGCTCCAACGCGCGTGTCTACGACTACAGTCCATGACTTGCTCTTCGCGGACGACTGCGCCCTTAACACCGTGACAGAGGAGGACATGCAAAGGAGCATGGACCTCTTCGCCGAAGGCTGCGCCGATTTTGGATTAACAATCAGTACAGCCAAAACGGTTGTCATGCACCAGCCGCCACCCAGCGCAGAATACAATGCTCCTCGAATCAATGTCAACGGTGCTCAACTCAAAAACGTGGAAACCTTTCGCTTATCTAGGGAAGCACGATGTCGCGCAACACGAGAATCGATGACGAGGTTGCCCAACGGATCTCCAAAGCTAGTCAGGCCTTTCGGCCGGCTGCAGGCCTCCGTGTGGAATCGCCACGGTATTCACCTGAACACCAAACTGAAGATGTACAAGGCCGTCGTCTTGATCGACACTCCTTTACGGAGCGGAAACCTGGACCGTCTACTCGAACCAAGCCAGGAAGCTGAATCACTTTCATCTCAGCTGCCTCCGCAGAATACTGAAGCTGAGATGGCAAGACAGGATCCCAGGACACGGAAGTCCTGGAGCGGACCGGAATCCTCAGCATCCATGCCATGCTGAGGCAAGTGCAACTGCGATGGAGCGGCCACCTGGTAAGAATGGACGACGAGCGACTACCCAAACGACTTTTCTACGGAGATGTCGCTACGGGTTCTCGCCGGCAGGGAGGTCAAAAACGACGCTACAAGGACACTTTGAAGAAATCGCTGAAGCAACTGCAAATCAACTCGGCGACCTGGGAGGACCTCGCCCAGGATAGACCGGCATGGAGAAGATCAGTGAAGACTGGTTCAGCAATCTATGAGGCCAACCGGATCGCCGCCGCCAAGGCCAAAAAGAGCGGCACGAAAGTCACCAGCGCCCCGGACCAACACCGCCAATGCCCAGGCCCCTGCCAACATGCCCGCGCTGTCAACGCATCTTCCGCGCGCGAATCGGCCTGGTCGGACATCTTCGGACGCAATGCACCAACAATCCGACAATTCCACTTCTATGTCAAATTCGGCCAACCCTCCTTCTGAACCTCCCACCTCACTCCTGGAATCAATTCCATTACTCCCACCATCATAGAGACCACATCCATCTACTCATCGCCTGCTACCCCCACCACCGCAACCACCACCGCCTTCGCCTTCACTACTACCACCACAACCACCATCAGCGATGGGGAATCTCTCCTAAGCTGTACTCAATGCGACCGCACATTCACCTCACGCATCGGCCTGGTCGGTCACTTGCGAATACATCGTACAGAGACCGGTGAGCCAGTGCCTGGAACACCATCACACAGCAGAGATCGTCGCCTCCACTGCCCCTCACTGTCCTCGCGCATTCACTCATCGCATGGGCCTATTCGGTCACATGCGCATCCATGACAGCGGACTTAACCGCAATGCCGACAACATCAATACACCATGCACATCAACCGCTCCTGCCATTCGTAGCGCCCCCTGACACCCCCACTACCATGAATGACATCGCCCCAGCCTCTACCGATTTCTCCTGCCCACACTGCGCCCGCAACTTCAACTCACGCATTGGCCTGGACGGTCACCTGCGAATCCATCGCACGGAGGCTGGTGAACCAGTGCCTGGAGCTCCGACATACAGTCGACTCGCCCGCCTTCACTGCCCCTCACTGCTCCCGCACATTTACACACCGCATGGGCCTATTAGGACACATGCGCCTCCACGAAAAACCTCCGGTAAACCACCGGAGTCAAAGCTACGTCAGCGCACACTACCTACACCAATACATCGACAACACCCTCACAATCACCATTTACCAGAGTATATCACGGTTTCCTAGAAACCGTGGCTGGGAAGTCTGCCAATCTAACGCTTCCACCAGACCACGCCGTCGGCTCAGTGTATGTGCTGTGTGTGTCGAGTGGCTGACCAGTGGACTGGGTGTCAGACGGCGATGGCTGCTCCATATCCCCTGAGTTTGTGAATCCTGGTGTGTGCGTTATGGGGGCCAGGTCGTGCTGTGGCGCGCGAAGACGGGTACGCCGATCCGTCAGCCAATGCGCCCACTCCCACATCAGGCAACTGACCGGCTCGGACAGTGGTCTGATTGTGGGGGTGGGGGAGAGAGTGAGGTCGAGAGCTCAGCGTATTTTCCTCACTATAAACAATCTGACGCGCTTGAAACTATCACGGTGCGCTAAAAAGCCGTGGCTTGGAAGGTTGCCAACTGACGGGATAACTCGGACCGCGTGGTCAGCCCAATGTGTGTTTTGTGTGGAGTGGCTGACTGGCGGACTGAGAGTCAGGTTGCAATGGCTCCTTCTTAATGTGGCCTTTATGGCACTCCCACTCCGTGGGATCCGAGCCAGGTGTGGTGGCACGCCCAGGGCGGCTCCGGCCGCGCCAGCCACCTGCGCCCTCTCCCATCTCCGGTCTTCTTGACTCTGTCTTGACACCGGGCTCAGGTGGGGAGGAGGAGAGAGTGCGGTAGCTGCAGCGCAAGGCTACTATCACTTAAAACTAATTCACGCGCAAGTCACCGTCCCTGCACCACCTGGTGTGGAGCATACGGTGGACCTCGTCGAAATCGACGGTCGAACTGCCGTGTGTGTGTGTGTGCCCCCTAAACGGGCCACGTGGTAGATGCGTTGGACCAACACGGGCGCCACATCACGGCATGGCATGCGTTATTCGGGTTGCGCTCCCATAACAAATGCCGAACATGGATGTGTGGTGGCATGCCTAGGAGCGGCTAGGACTTATGGGACCCAGCCGCGCCAGCCACCTGCGTCCTCTCCCACCTCCGGTCTTCTTGACTCTGTCTTGACACCGGGCTCAGGTGGGAGAGGAGGAGAGAGTGCGGTAGCTGCAGCGCAAGGCTACTATCACTTAAAACTAAATCACGCGCAAGTCACCGTCCCTGCTCAAGTTTCCCATGAGCATACGGTGGACATCGTCGGATTACGACGGTCGAACTGTCGTGTGTGTGTGTGTGTGCTTGCCCCCTAAATGGCTCCGGCCGCGCCAGCCACCTGTGCCCTCTCCCATCTCCGGTCTTCTTGACTGTGTCATGAGACCGGGCTCAGGTGGGGGAGGAGAAGAGAGTGCGGTAACATTGAATGCCGCGGTTGGAAGTTTGCCAACTGACAATTACACTCAGACCTCGCAGTTAGTCCAATGTGTGTATTGTGGAGTGGCTGACTGGTTGTCTGAGAGTCAGGCTGCGATGGCTCCTTCTTAACGTGACCTCTGGCTATCTCACACATGTGAGATGTAAGCCATTCAACCCCCTGTTGTGTGAAATCCTGGTGCTTGCGTTTGGGGGGCCAGGTCGTGTACGTAGTACACGTAGGCGAGGTCACTAGCAGCTGCGCCCGCTTCCGCATCAGACAACTGACCGGCTCGGACAGTGGTCTGATTGTGGGGGTGGGGGAGAGAGTGAGGTCGACAGCTCAGCGCATTTTCCTCACTATAAACAATCTGACGCGCTTGAAACTATCACGGTGCGCTAAAAGCCGTGGCTTGGAAGGTTGCCAACTGACGGGATAACTCGGACCGCGTGGTCAGCCCAATGTGTGTTTTGTGTGGAGTGGCTGACTGGCGGACTGAGAGTCAGGTTGCAATGGCTCCTTCTTAATGTGGCCTTTATGGCACTCCCACTCCGTGGGATCCGAGCCAGGTGTGGTGGCACGCCCAGGGCGGCTCCGGCCGCGCCAGCCACCTGCGCCCTCTCCCATCTCCGGTCTTCTTGACTCTGTCTTGACACCGGGCTCAGGTGGGGAGGAGGAGAGAGTGCGGTAGCTGCAGCGCAAGGCTACTATCACTTAAAACTAATTCACGCGCAAGTCACCGTCCCTGCACCACCTGGTGTGAAGCATACGGTGGACCTCGTCGAAATCGACGGTCGAACTGTCGTCGCCCCCTAAATGGGCCACGTGGTAGATGCGTTGGACCAACACGGGGGCCACTAGGGCACGGCAGGCGTTATTCGGGTTGCGCTCCCATAACAAATGCCGAACATGGAGGTGTGGTGGCACGCCTAGGGGCGGCTAGGACTTAGGAGAACCGGCCGCGCCAACCACCTGCATCCTCTCCCGCCTCTGGTCTTCTTGACTCTGTCTTGACACCGGGCTCAGGTGGGGGAGGAGGAGAGAGTGCGGTAGATGCAGCGCAAGTCTACTATCACTTTAAACTAAATCACGCGCAAGTCACCTTCCTTGCTCCACTTTCCCATGGAGCATACGGTGGACATCGTCGGACTACGACGGTCGAACTGTCGTGTTTGTGTGCCCCCTAAACGGGCCACGTGGTGGATGCGTTGGACCAACATGGGGGCCACATCAGGGCATGGCATGCGTTATTCGGGTTGCGCTCCCGTAACAAATGCTGAACATATAGGTGTGGTGGCACGCCTAGGGGCGGCTAGGACTTAGGGGACCCGGCCGCGCCAGCCACCTGCGTCTTCTCCCGCCTCCGGTCTTCTTGACTCTGTCTTGACACCGGGCTCAGGTGGGGGAGGAGGAGAGAGTGCGGTAGATGCAGCGCAAGTCTACTATCACTTTAAACTAAATCACGCGCAAGTCACCGTCCCTGCTCAACTTTCCCATGAGCAGATGGTGGACATCGTCAGACTACGACGGTCGAACTGTCGTCGTGTGTGTCAGGAGATGTGGTGCCAAGGACAAGTTTCTCAGGACTTCAAAGACGCGACCATCGTCCATCTCTACAAATGGAAGGGGAACCGGCAACCCTGTGATAATCACAGAGGCATCTCGTTGCTCAACATCGCCGGGAAGATCTTCGCCCGTATCCTTCTCAATCGTCTTAACGGTCACCTAGAGCGGGGACTGCTCCCAGAAAGCCAATTTGGCTTCCGCCGACACCGCGGAACAACCGATATGATCTTATCCGCCCGCCAGCTACAAGAGAAGTGTCAGGAGATGCGAACTCACCTATACACTACTTTCGTGGATCTAACGAAAGCCTGTGACACGGTGAATCGTGACGGACTGTGGAAAGTCATTCAGAAATTCGGTTTTCCTGATTGGTTCACGCACATAGTGCGTCAGCTTCATGACGGAATGACTGCGCACGTCACTGACAACGGGACGGTATCCGAAGCATTCGCAGTGACCAACGGAGTGAAGCAGGGCTGCGTACTGGCCCCCACCCTCTTCAGTCTCATGTTCTCGGCTATGCTGATGGACGCCTACCGTGATGAGCAGCCTGGTATCCGCATCGCCTACAGAACTGACGGGCACCTTCTCAACAGTCGGCGTATGCAGGCTCCAACGCGCGTGTCCACGACTACAGTCCATGACTTGCTCTTCGCGGATGACTGCGCCCTTAACACCGTGACGGAGGAGGACATGCAAAGGAGCATGGACCTCTTCGCCGAAGGCTGCGCCGATTTCGGATTAAGAATCAGTACAGCCAAAACGGTTGTCATGCACCAGCCGCCACCCAGCGCGGAATACCATGCTCCTCGAATCAACGTCAATGGTGCTCAACTCGAAAACGTGGAAAACCTTCGCTTATCTAGGAAGCACGATATCGCGCAACACGAGAATCGATGACGAGGTTGCCCAACGGATCTCCAAAGCTAGTCAGGCCTTCGGCCGGCTGCAGGCCCTCCGTGTGGCATCGCCACGGTATTCACTTGAACACCAAACTGAAGATGTACAAGGCCGTCGTCTTGTCGACACTCCTTTACGGAGCGGAAACCTGGACCGTCTACTCGAACCAAGCCAGGAAGCTGAATCACTTTCATCTCAGCTGCCTCCGCAGAATACTGAAGCTGAGATGGCAAGACAGGATCCCGGACACGGAAGTCCTGGAGCGGACTGGAATCCTCAGCATCCATGCCATGCTGAGGCAAGTGCAACTGCGATGGAGCGGCCACCTGGTAAGAATGGACGATGAGCGACTACCCAAACGACTTTTCTACGGAGATGTCGCTACGGGTTCTCGTCGGCAGGGAGGTCATAAACGACGCTACAAGGACACTTTGAAGAAATTGCTGAAGCAACTGCAAATCAGCTCGGCGACCTTGGAGGACCTCGCCCAGGATAGACCGGCATGGAGAAGATCAGTAAAGACTGGTTCAGCAACCTATGAGGCCAACTGGATCGCCACCGCCAAGGCCAAAAGAGCGGAAAGAAATTCACCAGCGCCCCGGACCAACACCGCCCATGCCCAGGCCCTGCTAACATGCCCGCGCTGTCAACGCATCTTCCGCGCGCGAATCGGCCTGGTTGGACATCTTCAGACGCAATGCACCAACAATCCGACAATTCCAATTTCTACGTCAAATTCTGCCAACCCTCCTTCTGACTCCCCAACCCTCACTCCTGGCATCAATTCCATTACTCCCACCATCATAGAGACCACATCCATCTACTCATCGCCTGTTAACCCCCCCACGACCGCAAACACCACCGCCTTCGCCTTCACTTCCACCACCACCACCACCATCAGCGATGGGGAATCTCTCCTAAGCTGTACTCAATGCGACCGCACATTCACCTCACGCATCGGCCTGGTCGGTCACTTGCGAATACATCGTACAGAGACCGGTGAGCCAGTGCCTGGAGCACCATCACACAGCAGAGATCGTCACCTCCACTGCCCTCACTGTCCTCGCGCATTCACTCATCGCATGGGCCTATTCGGTCACATGCGCATCCATGACAGCGGAATTCACCACAATGCCGACAACACCGATACACCATGCACACCCTCCGCTCCTGCCATTCTTAGAGCCCCTGCCACCCCCACTACCATGAATGACATCCCCCAGCCTCTACCGATTTCTCCTGCCCACACTGCGCCCGAAACTTTAACTCACGCATCGGCCTGGTCGGTCACCTGCGAATCCATCGCACGGAGGCTGGTAAACCAGTGCCTGGGGCTCCGACATACAGTCGACGCGCCCGCTTTCACTGCCCTCACTGCTCCCGCTTATTTACACACCGCATGGGCCTATTAGGACACATGCGCCTCCACAACAACCTCCGGTAAACCAGCGGAGGTTAAGCTACATCAGCGCACACTACCTACACCAATACATCGACAACACCCTCACAATCACCATTTACCAGAGTATATCACGGTTTCCTAGAAACCGTGGCTGGGAAGTCTGCCAATCTGACGCTTCCACCAGACCACGCCGTCGGCTCAGTGTATGTGCTGTGTGTGTCGAGTGGCTGACCAGTGGACTGGGAGTCAGACGGCAATGGCTGCTCCATATCCCCTGAGTTTGTGAATCCTGGTGTGCGCGTTATGGGGGCCAGGTCGTGCTGTGGCGCGCGAAGACGGGTACGCTGATCCTTCAGCCAATGCGCCCACTCCCACATCAGGCAACTGACCGGCTTGGACAGTGTCTGATGATGGGGGTGGGGGAGAGAGTTAGGTCCACAGCTCACCGCATGTTCCTCAATATAAACAATCTGACGCGCTTAAAACTATCACGGTGCGCTAAAAGCCGTGGCTTGGAAGGTTGCCAACTGATGGGATAACTCGGACCGCGTGGTCAGCCCAATGTGTGTTTTGTGTGGAGTGGCTGACTGGCGGACTGAGAGTCAGGCTGCAATGGCTCCTTCTTAATGTGGTCTTTATGGAACTCCCACTGTGGGATCCAAATCAGGTGTGGTGGTACGCCTAGGGGCGGCTCCGGCCGCGCCAGCCACCTGCGACCTCTCTCATCTCCGGTCTTCTAGCCTGTGTCGTGAGACCGGGCTCAGGTGGGGGAGGAGAAGATTGTGCGGTAACGTTAACCACCGCGGTTGGAAGGTTGCCAACTTACAATTACACTCAGACCTCGCAGTTAGTCCAATGTATGTTGTGTGGAGTGGCTGACTGGTGGTCTGAGAGTCAGGCTGCGATGGCTCCTTCTTAACGTAACCTCTGGCTATCTCACACATGTTAGATGTAAGCCGTTCAACCCCCTGATGTGTGAAATCCTGGTTTTTGTGTTTATTGGGTCAGGTCGTGTACGTAGTACACGTAGACGAGGTCATCAGCAGCTGCGCCCGCTTCCGCATCAGACAACTGACCGGCTCGGACAGTGGTCTGATTGTGAGGGTGGGGGGGAGAGTGAGGTCGAGAGCTCAGCGTATTTTCCTCACTATAAACAATCTGACGCGCTTGAAACTATCACGGTGCGCTAAAATCTGTGGCTTGGAAGGTTGCCAACTGACGGGATAACACGGACCTCGTGGTCAGCCCAATGTGTGTTTTGTGTAGAGTGGGTGACTGGTGGACTGAGAGTCAGGTTGTAATGGCTCCTTCTTAATGTGGCCTTTATGGCACTGCCACTCCGTTGGATCTGAGCCAGGTGTGGTGGCACGCCCAGGGGCGGCTCTGGCCGCGCCAGCCACCTGCGTCCTCTCCCGCCTCCAGTCTTCTTGACTCTGTCTTGACACCGGGCTCAGGTGGGGGACGAGGAGAGTGTGCGGTAGCTGCAGCGCAATGATACTATCACTAAAAACTAATTCCCGCGCAAGTCACCGTTCCTGTAACACCTGATGTGGAGCATACTGTGGACCTCGTCAAAATATACGGTCGAACTGCCATGTGTGTGCCTTGCCCCCTAAACAGGCCACGGGGTAGATGCGTTGGACCAACACGGCGGCCAGATTAGGGCACGGCAGGCGTTATATTGGTTGCGCTCCTATAACAAATGCCAAACATGGAGGTGTGGTGGCACGCCTTGGGGCGGCTAGGACTTAGGGGACCCAGCCGCGCCAGCCACCTGCGTCATCTCCCGCCTCCGGTCTTCTTGACTCTGTCACGACACCGGGTTCAGGTGTGGGTGAGGAGAGAGTGCGGTAGCTGCAGCGTAAGGCTACTATCACTTAAAACTAATTCACGCGCAAGTCACCGTCCCTGCTTAACTTTCCCATGGAGCATACGGTGGACATCGTCGGACTACGACGGTCGAACTGTCGTTGGTAATAACAATCTGCCCCTAAACGGTTCAGGTGGTAAATCGAGATGACCAACATGGGTGCTAGATCAGGGCACGGCAGGGCTAATTGTGGATACGCACCCATAACACAAGGGGTGGGAATGTGCGGTGCCACGCTTAGGTGCGGTTACCTGCTGCGCTAAGCCCCTGAATCTTCTCCCGCTTCCAGTCTTCTTGACATGCTCATCCAGGTGGGCGATGGAGGAGGGAGTGCGATAGACGCTGCGAAAGTCTAATATGACGATAAATTAAAGCACGTGCAAGCCACCGTCCCTACGCCTTCCATGCTGTGGAGCCCGGGGTGGACGTAATCGGCAACGACTGCCTAACTGTCTGTACTAACAGTGACAACATAAATAGTAGAAGTTGTATATTAATAGTTGAAGCAGCAGTAACTGTAGTAGTAATAGTTATGATGATAGTGGTGGTGATTTTGTTGTTGTTGATGATGCTGATGATGACAATGATGATGGGCAAATGCCTGTTTGTGTTTCCCTTGACTCAGTGGTCAGATCATCTGTAGCTGCGCTCATTCCCCGCGCTAGTTACTTGACCAGCTCGGGTCATGACAGGGGCCTTGAAATTGGTATAGAGGGTGAGATCGACGACTCAACTCATTGTCCTCACTTGAAGTTATCCCGTTGCGCTACAATCCGTGGCTTGGAAGGTTGCCAACTGATGGGATTCTCGGATCGCCTGGTCAGCCCGGTGTGTGCGTGTGCGGAGCGGCTTACTGGTGGACAGAGAGTCAAGTTGCAAGGCCTCCTAACTACTACTACTTCTACTACTACTACTACTACTACTATTACTACTACTACTACTACTACTACTACTACTACTACTACTACTACTACTGCTACTACTACTACTACTAACTAATGCTACTAATAATACTATAACTACTTCTACTAGTGCTATGACTTCTATTACTACTAATACAACAACTACTTCTTCTTCTACTAATACTACTTCTACTACTACTACCACTAATACTACTACTGCTATGATTTATAATACTGCTACTATTACTACTTCTATGGCTACTACCAGCACTACTTCTTCTACTAATAGTACTATGTTTTTCGACTGTTACTACTAACACTACAACTAACTGATGCTACTAATAGCTACTACTAATAATACTACTACTAACACGACCAATACTACTACTACTATTACTGTGGTAAATACTAATTCTTCTCCTACTATTGCTACTGCAACTACCACTTCTACAACTAACTAACTAACTACTACTATTACTACTAATACTATTACGACTTCTACTACTGTTACTTCTAATAATAATACTACTACTACTACTGCTGCTACGACTTCTAATAATACTACTACTACTACTACTAATAATATTACAACTACTACTACAACTACTTATATTATTACCACTTCTACTACTAAATAGTATTACTAACTACTAATAGTATTTCTAAGACTAATATTACTGCTAATACTAACACTACTACTACTCCTACTATTTCTACTACCGTTTCTACTACTAATAATACAATTACTTCTACCACTAATACTAAATATAATACTACTACGAGGTGGTCAGGTGACCTGCAGCTTGTTTATACGGTTAAGTTATATTACTTGGCTGTTTTAGGATGTATGCCCCGCTGGGCGCCAACGAAAGATGAAACAGCGAGAGAGCGAGAGAGGATGGTGACTCTTAATTGCCCTGTGGCAATCGGTCTGCTGTGCGCCCTGCCTCCACGCGACACGCCAATGCCAGTGAGGTGCGCGCTGGCATCATCCTGTCTCTCCTAAGTCTGCCTACGAGGAGGCTGATGACATGGAGAAAAAAACCAAGCGGGAAAGCCCTCCCCCCCCCCGCCTCCGCCTCCCCCTGCTTGGAAAACAGTGCAGGCATGGTGTACTTTGTGCAAATGCGCACGTGAGTTGGCCGAGTTGCCATGACATTTGCATTTAAGGCAGAGGTGGCGCGTCGAACCCCTCCCGAAAAGGTGCCGCAGGCCCGTCGTGGCAATTTGCAGACGTTGATGTAAAGGCAAACAGACTAGAAGCGGTGAGCGGCTGGAGTGCATTTTCATGAAGGCGTCTCTTTGAGTCTAGAAGGCTTAGTCGCGGGCAGTTTTACAGCCTCCGGGGTGTCGACAAGGAAAGGAAAGGTTGGGATTGCGATTTCTGTCTCAATATCAGAGCGCTCGTCCCAAGAACTAAAGCAGCCGGGATCGAATCCCATGCCTTAACCAGTATTCCTACACCGGAGCGCACTTTATCCAGTGTCTGTTTGGGCAAGTCTTTAAAGAAACAAAACTTAACGTGATAAGTGCCAAATTCGTCTGTCTGCGTTGTCGGCATACTTTCATCGCATTTGCCATCTTATTTGAAATCAAAACCCACACCCTGGATTTCACTCTGATTGGTCGGTAGCCGACAGCTAGCACTGAGATGTCTTTCGTCTTTGGTCGACTTTCCGTTGCATCCAGTTTAGATACGCCAGTGCTGCGAGCGGTCCCCGACGGGCTTACCTTTCGGTCCAGCCAACTGTAGGTAGTGCGCGCATACGGGCGCATTCATACCGTCATAGACATCCATGTCCCCTCACAAACATATGCTCCCCCTGGGCTAGTGCGACACAAATCTCTTCAGCATCCAACCCGCCCCCTCCCCCCCAGTAGTGCAACACACACACACACGACTTGGACACAAAACAGTCCGGACTGGTGGCCTAGAAACTATAAAAGGAGTTGACAGCATAGTCTCACGCCCTGGCCACGTCAGATGTCACTGCAGTCGACTCCGGTAATTCTGCCACCCGAGGATTGGCCTGAAAATGGTGGTGCCCGCCAGAGTACACCCGCCAGCCTAGCCACCGCAGGTGCCTAAAGCTACGCGGTCACCCCAAACTCCAATTCTCACAGATCGACTCCCCAAAACCTCCTGTAACCGACCCATCTGTCACAGCCACAACGCCCAAAGCTTGCGCGTAAGCTTTATTCCACCGACTATAACCTCTACGTTTCGGTAGTTTCGCTCCGGCGAAGCAAGGAAACTGGTATACCGGATAATGTGTTTTCAGACAGCTGGTGTTAGACGCCACAGAAGATGCAGGTGGCAGCACAGATTACCCAAATTGTTCGAAATTAAACTCAGCTGATGGGATGTCTGCGAGGTTATCCTTGAAGGTTGCGTGGTTGGTAAGTGAATGTCTTCACCGCGCTCATTACTCGCTTGGTCAAAGCAACCAGCCCGTGTTGTAGCGAGTTCTGGCTGCCAGTTTCTGTTTGGACAGGACGCTACTTGCCTTGGGTAGGCAAGTGATGCAATCGCGTAACATGAGGAACTGGAAGAGAAGGAGGGGGCGGGGTTGGTAGTGTACCTAGAGCATCTGTATGTGCACGGGTGATATCAAAGACGCCGTCTGCCGTGGTGCTCCAAAAAGGGAGCAGCAACAGCGGCGGGTGGTGCGGCTACGGCGTGGCAGTGCGGAAAAAGCAGAACCAGAGCCTGACCCAGTGATTCATCGCGCAAGGCTCGCCTACCAGGACGCCGGATGATGAGTCATCTACCGGCGTGCTAGCAGGCCGCCCGCGCTTATTGGCCATGTG